>CAUHTR010007422.1:28812-141949 GCA_959609185.1 Schmidtea polychroa | reverse complement strand
TATTATTATTATTATTATTATTATTATTATTATTATTATTATTATTATTATTATTATTATTATTATTATTATTATTATTATTATTATTATTATTATTATTATTATTATTATTATTATTATTATTATTATTATTATTATTATTATTATTATTATTATTATTATTATTATTATTATTGTTGAGGTCCGTAAATTAAAATAAATTTAAATGAAATTTAGGTTAATAATAAAAAGTAAGGGAGAGAAAAAGACAAATAAAATCGGGATCATGCACAGAATCGATAGTAAAGGAAAGTGTGATGGAAGCAGTATTAGAAAATGCCAAAAGCAATTACGAAAGGCAAGAATCCGGAAATCCGAGAAAAATCAATAAATTGAAAAATCATCGAAATCGAATGGGGAAAACGGGACAGGTATAGAGTAGCTAATGGTCAACAAGATGATGGTTAGGGATTTATCAGAAAATGGTTAGGAGGGGTCGAAAAGCATTCAAATGTATGAAAACAGAAAACGTTAATTAATTAATTAATTGGATAATAGAAAACCCGAGCTAATGAAAAACCTGAGCCAATGGAAAACCCGAGAGATGAAGGAAACCCGAGCTGGGTAAACAAGAAGAAAAGTAAACAGAAGGAAGATTTGGGCCAATTAGCTTGACACAATGATTAATTGGAAAAGAGCAAAGAGAAGATAGTGCGTGTAGAAAGGCCGGAAGGGCCATTAATTGTCTTGGTTCGTGGAAGCAAATGTCAAGTGAAAGATTGGCTCGGCAATAATCATTTGTCATCCCGATTTCGAGGAGTATATAAGGAAAAGGAAAATCAGAGCAAATCGGCATTTTGCCTCAGCTAGGGTTAGAAGAAACCGAGTTAAGAATAGGCGAAAACGAATTTAGGAGATTAAAGAAATCGATTAGATTCCAAGAAGATATGCCAAACACCAGTAATATGACATATGCGAGGAGGGAGGAATTTCAAGACAAAAAGGAAAAGGAATTTCGAGAAATGCGACAGAAGTTGAACAAATTAGTGGCTAAATTTGAATCAGACGAGGAAACTGAATCTCATATGATAATTGGAACCGTGTCAGAAGGCGAGGAAAAACCCGCCACGAAAGTGTGAAAAATCGCATCAGATGAGAATCCGACGGCACTGTTAGCCCGAGTTGAAAGATGGCTTGCGAGAATGGAAACTGACAACTCCCAGTTGAAACGATGGATCGCGGAACTCAGTTTGGGTCACTAATCCAAAGTGAACTAAAAAGAGCAATAAATTTATGTGCAAAGCCATTCAAAGTAAACAGAGACGATGAGATACTTAAGCAAATGCAGAAGTTTGGCAAGGCTTTACGGTCAACAAGGGATTTAGCTGATATCGTTGTGGAAACGACGGGACTTGATAATGTGAAGTGCCAATTCCTTATAAATGCCTATGGACAAATCAGAGAGCTAAAGGAGCATATACTGCGTCAATACAGTGGATGGCAAGTGCAATTGAAATTTGAGAATCGATGTCTGGAAGACGAGGAGTACTTGGTAGATTGCGGTCTGATACCAGGCTGGAAAATTAAAGTAAATGTCGTTAATGCAGTTAATACTTTGAATTCAGGCAGACAGAATTGGGAACAGATTCTAGCAGATTTACAAGATACCCTGTATGCAGGGAATAGAGATAAAATTAATGCGAGTATCAACTTCATAATGAGCATTGAAATGGATCGAGACATGAAAGAAGGGTTGTTCGAATGCATCGTACCTGTATACGAATAAACCGACAAGTTATCAGGCAAAGTTAAAAGAGGTAATCCGAAAACTAGGACATGATTATGAGGTTGCAGACAATAGTGCGAAGTCTTTGATAATAGCGTTGAACATTGCGGATCAAAGGATTGAATATTATCAGGAACATTGGAGTGTAAAAGCAAAGAAAATACGACAAAAAGCAGCGGAGATATTAGGTAATGAAGGAATTATCGTGTTGACGTTCAAAGGACGAGAATTAGATGATGACGAATATTTGTTGAATTACGTATGTAACCCAAATTGTAATAATAATGTGTACGCAACAAAACAAAGTGATGAAATGGAAAGAGATGCAGTAATAGTACCGTTTTGGCCTCCCTATGAGGAAACGGATAATGATAATGTAGAGATTAAAACTGAATAGTAGATGACCCAGGAGAAATTGTGCAAGAAATTAGCGAATTGCAGAGATTAGAAACAATGGAAAATGAGGGAATGGGATCGGAAAATGAAGCTACAAGGGATATCGAGGAAATGAGCACCGATAATAGGGTACTACCGAGCATAGATGAGATGAAAAGTGAAGAGAACTTCGTTGAAACAGAAAATGACATTGCGATATGTCGGAAACGACAAAATGTCAACGATTCATGTCTAATGTAAATTAAAATTCTCTTAAATTTTGATTGTTTTTCAACAATGTCTATATTTTATTAGATGTTACAAAAGCACGGGTGGAATTCCATGAAGGCCTCTGTTATTCTTAATAGTTTCTAACCTTCAGCAACCGAGAACATGGGTCACCTTAATCAAATTTCAAAAGCTTCTTTTACAAGCCAATCTAATACTGTATAGACTAAGAAGTACAATATAGAATATCTTTTTATTATATATTGGGTTTTTCATTTATTAAAGTTAAATCCATTTTTAAATTTCGCAGCAAAAATCTTGAAACTAACAATATATATTTAATCAAAGAATTTATAAATAACAAGTTTTAATTTTTCACAAAACCCGCCAATTCCAAATTATTTAAACTAAAAGATATCTAACTCTCTTCTTCTTAAGAATTTTTCAACTTCTTCAGCCACTTGATTCTTCTTTCTTTCATTCCTTCTTGTGAATGTAGTTCGACTCGATGAGGTGATAGAAATCTGACAATTTTATATGGGCCATCGTATTGAATACCATCTTTGTGCCTGTTCTGCGGCTATTTACGTACGAGTACCTCCTCCCCCACCTCGAAAACACGAGTGCCCCTCTTTGTCTTATCCATAGCTCTCATAGTGTATGCGGCTTTACTTGAGTTAAATCTCACGCCTTCGATTCTTTCGCTTCTTGATATCTCGGCTTGTTTCAGGTTAGAGTGTAGGTTAACACTCCGTCCATAAATTATCTCAAATGGTGATAAACCTGTAGCACTTTGTCGACTGCTATTTATAGTGAACTCTATTCTGGGTAGAAGTTCGTGCCAGTTTCTCTCTTCATATCCACTTGCTAATGTTGCTGCAATAAGATCTCTTATCATTCGTATGGCTCGTTCGGCTAAACCATTTGATTGGTGCTGGTAAGATGAGCTGAATTCCTGTTTGATTCCAAGTTTCTGTAGCTTATGTCTTAGGAAATTCCCTTCGAAATTTCGGCCTCTATCTGTTAAATGCTCTTCGGTTTTCTAAATCGATAGATCCAACTATTAAGTATTGTTTCGAAAATTGTCCCTTCATCTTGCTTTGTGATTGCAGTTAAAGAAATCAGTTTGCTAAAACGGTCCACTATTACTACCACATATTTTTTATGGCGTTTATTTCCATGTAAGCCACATCTATAACAATCTGTTCTAGGAATTCAGAGCTATATCTAGGAATAAATGTTTCCTTGGTTCTTGTCTTATCGATCTTTCTCTTCGCGCAGATCTCGCAACATCGTAAACAGAGTTGGATTGTTTCTTGCATTTTCGGCCAATAAAATATCTTTTCCATATAATGAAATAATTTCTTAACTCCAATGTGACATAGTTCGTCATGTAGCGTTGTTGTTAACAGGCCTGCAAACATATATTTAATCAAAGAATTCATAAATAACAAGTTTTAACTTTTCACAAAACCCGCCAACTCCAAATTATTTAAACAAAAAGATATGACCAGGCTTCAAAGGATCTTGTCCGTTTAGTTTGTGTCGCCAGGATGTTATAAAACTATGACCCTGGGCAAAAGTTCGATAAGTATCTAACTATTAATATGGCCTTGAATTTTTAAAATGTCAATATTTCCTCTAATAGAATCAATTTCTAATTTACTAGTGTTTTACTTTAATTTCATCGTTAATTTTATATTTTAATTATTAATTATTTAGTTCTGAAAAGATATAAACAATTATTTCACAAATTATCAAGCTTTAATCAAAGTTTATTATATATTCATTGATATTACATTATATAAGTTAATTAAAAAAAATCTTTTATGTCATTTTAGTTTCACAATTTTCTGAAAATGAAATTATAAAAATTTTATTAATTTTATTATATCATTAATTTAACTAAAATATAAATATTACTAAAAACATTTCCTTCTACATTTTTATTTATATATTTATTGAGTTTGTTTTAATTTTCTATAATATATATACTTTAACAGTATTGTTTTGCAATTTTTATCAGAAAGCGAAGTGATTATTTTTTTCAATTTTAGTTAACAAATTAACAAATTATAATGTTGTAGATGATTCCAAGTTCTAGTTTCAAGTATTTGACACTATTTTTTGGATGGGTCGAAATGGTATGCTTCGCTGGGGTGATGTACGGGTTAAATTCTCTTTTTGAAACTCTAGCTAAAGAAAACCTATTTTTCCAACTGTGTAACAGTTCATTTAGCCAAAGGAATGAATCATCAAATGAAACAATATTTTGTGATACCCAAAATACTTATTTTAGCTACATAATGATCACCGTAATGACTTGTCAATGCATTTTTGCCTTGCCCATTGGGTTTTTCTTTGATAAATTCGGATCGCGTATTTCCAAATTGTTTGTGTCGGTTGCTTTTCTCTTTGCCTGCATTTTGTTTGCCATCAGTTTCAAGGTTTCATCGTATTTGGTGTTTCCTGCAGCATTTTTATTCGGAATCAGCTCTCAAACTTTGTTGTTTTGTAATTTGGCGTTGGGGAAAATATTCCCGAAATATCAGAATTTGATAGTTTCCGTCTTGTCTGGTTCTTTTGACACGTCATCTGTGATGCTGACATTTTTTTCTTTGACTTTTCTTTTAGGTGTTGGTTTGACGGCATCATTTCTCTCCATAGGAATATCTGGATTCTTTGTAATGTTCATCAACGGGATCTTTATAATGAAATATGTTAATTTGCATAATAATCCTAATCGACGGTTTGGAAGTGGAGAAAATGTTGAAAATTTATTGTTAAAAGAAGTAACCAAAGAATTTGATAATGTAGCGATTGTAGATAGAGAATTGGTAAATTTCATAATAATATTAATAATAATAATAATAATAATAATAATAATAATAATAATAATAATAATAATAATAATAATAATAATAATAATAATAATAATAATAAATATTAATAATTAATAATAATAATAAAAAAATAATAATAATAATAAATATTAATAATTAATAATAATAATAAAAAATATAATAATAATAATAATAATAATATAATAATAATAATAATAATAATAATAATAATAATAATAATAATAATAATAAATAATAATAATAATAATAATAATAATAATAATAATAATAATAATAATAATAATAATAATAATAATAATAATAATTAATAATAATAATAATAATAATAATAATAATAATAATAATAATAAAATAATAATAATAATAATAATAATAATAAAATAATAATAATAATAAATATTAATAATTAATAATAATAATAATAATAATAAATAATAATAATAATAATAAAATAATAATATAATAATAATAATAATAATAATAAATATTAATAATTAATAATAATAATAATAATAATAATAATAATAATAATAATAATAATAATAATAATAATAATAATAATAATAAAATAATAATAATAATAATAATAATAATAATAATAATAATAATAATAATAATAATAAAATAAATAATAATAATAAAATCTAACATTATATAAAATAAAATGTGTAAATAAATAATAAAATTAAAAATCTGATTGCATAATAATAATGGCATCTGATTAGATGATATTTGGATATTTTTTCGAAAAATTATAAATCGAATAAAAATTTGTGCATAATTATTGTATTTATTAGAAGTGCTGTTGGGTGCAAGCACTGTGACATTGATTTTTTCCCATTGATTAATTTATGGAATATAGGCATAATAATTAAATTTTTTTCTATCAATAATTTATCATTTGATCCATCTCAAGATACAAAAATGACTGTTAGTTAGTATTTTATTTATTTCCCATTTTAGTGGACAATTTTGTGTATCTTTATTATTTTGTCATTTTTTCAGTAGATTTTGCCTAAAAGTTATTGTTATTAGCAATTATGATTGTTGGGGTTTGTAATAAAACCAAAAATGTATATAAAAGGACCTGTACAACAAATATTGTTAAAGTCAGTAAAAAGTGCTAAATTAATTAAAATTCACTAAAAATCGAAATGCAATATTGAATGGGGAAACGGGTATGGTTGAACGCCAAATGGTAAGACAAATTCAGAAATTATAATCAAAATTTAATAAAGAGTTCACAGGGAAAGTTTTAACGAAAAAAACAAATTAATTAAAATTCATTAATCTGTAATGGGAAGTCCGAGTTAATGGGAAACCCGAGCGTTGAAGGGAACTCGAAGCGCAATGAGACCTGATCGATTAGATAAGGAAGGAATTCACCCAAGTGACAATATGGGGCTGCTCGTGTTCTTATTTAAACAAGTAAATCGAAATCCAACACAGAATATCTTTATTAAACTTCAATAAAAATTACAATTCGTCACTAGATTTGCACCTTCCTCTCTGAACAAATATCGATCGATAAGGTAGACAACCCAAGGGACAATTACTTTTCTGAATGAGAAATAAACTTTATTTTCAATTACTGGATTTCGTCCTCCTATCGCTGATTGCCTTATTCGCCAAACTTCTCTCTTGTTTCTTCGGCCAACTGGCGGCTTGTCTATTTTTGAGTTCCCTTTTCATATTTTTACTGACAAGCCAATTATATACAGAATTAGGATTATTGAAATTAATTCTCCCCCGGGAATCTTAGGTAAACATTTTGAAGATTTTTAAATTATTTTAATTTGTTTGTCCCAGATTGGCACTCGGGTGAATTTCCTGTCTTATCTCATCGATCGGGTTTTTCCATTTGCTCGGACTTCCCATTACGGATTAATTAATTTGTTTTTTCGTTATAACTTTCCCTGTGAACCCCTCATTAAATTTTAATTATAATTTCTGAATTTCTCTTTCAATTTAGCGTTCAACCACACCCGTTCCCCCCGTTCAAGTTCGCCAATAAGTAGTTTTTCGTAGGGTCAACAGCAGACTTATATAAAAATGATAGTGATATCTCACATAATATCGGTATAAATATTATGGAGATTTATAGAGGCCTTGAATAATAATTACCATTCCGGTTATCATTTCTTCCAGGAAAGTGAAGCTTAAAAAAGATATTGCTTCATTTTTTCATATAATGGTATCAGATTGTTCTGAAAAGAAAACACTGAAAATTAGGACAACATTCTAAAATAAAACCAAGATAAATAAGATGTACTCAATATTTACGAAGTGGTTGTGCGTGGTAGAAAACAGTTACGCGTTATTGAACTGATCACAATTCGTATTTATTTGGTACAATTGACTGAAGTTTTATTATTCTTTTTATCATCAGTGCTTCGCTATAACAATATTTGTTTATTTGATTGATGGCTTTTTGACATATTAATTTTAATCCATTAATTTAGTGTTGACTTGTCCAAAAATTTCTACATCATCAATAGTATTACATTAATTTACCATTGGTTCCTGGAACGATAAAAGGGTAGGGTAAAAAAGATCATGGAGCTCCTTCAAAATCATGGAGCAGTGTGGATATTTGTTGTTTAGGTTGACTCCACCAATTTATTTTCATAATTTATTATTAACACGATTATAAATAAATATAGTAATAATAAAAATAATAATAATAATAATAATAATAATAATAATAATAATAATAATAATAATAATAATAATAATAATAATAATAATAATAATAATAATAATAATAATAATAATAATAATAGTTAAACATACATGGCAACGAATTAATTATAAGAAACCGCCAATCAAACATTCTTTTCGCGATATATTTCGACAGTTTTCCTGTCATCATCAGGTAGGATATAATATCTATCGAAATTAAGGATTTTAAAACAAATTTATTGTATTAATTATTAATTATATAAAAAAAATTTTAATAAAATTCATTCTTTTAAAAATTATAATTCAAATAATATATTATTTTTTAAATTTTAATATATTGACTTTAATTTAGTAATTTATTAATAATTTTTAATTTAACAAACAACAATCAATACATACAATATACAAAAAAATATTTACAAACATTTAAAACACAAGTATTGACTGCATTCCACACATTAATTTTCGGATTCAATGACTTTATCAATAACGCAATACAAATTACACGTTCCCAATAATTATCGACATTTTTTAATAAAATTTTAAGTCAGACATACCTATTTTACTCTTACAGCTCTTATTGTGCTCACTAATATTGGTCAATGCCCTCGAGCTCGAATACAGAGATGACGGGAAGTCTTTTCAATGTATGTGGCATTACACCCATTACATGTAAACTGATAAAGGAGATCAGAACACAATTCAACCGGAGTTTTAGACTTATTAATAAACATATTGCATACTTTCCATGAATTTAGCAAAACTCTATAGTTTAAATTCTCTAACTGCTTTCTTGTCTTCCCATTATAATCCTTAAAACCTTCTGAGTACGGCAATACCAACACAAATTTAGGCTCATCTACAAAATTTCTTGCCAGTTGAAGTACTCACACTCAGTGCAGGATTTATTTATAGGCTTCACTGGCTATAGCCTAGGCCCTTGCTTTCTTAGGGCCCCAAAAAGTGTCCGAATGAGAAATTGTCATGTCGACTTAAATATACTGTAGCATTATTTTTCCTACTGCCACATGTCTGAAACGTACCATACTCTTCATCCAATTCTTTTAGGACCTCAATTCGAAGAACAAAGGCAAAACGCTATTTTGCATAGGATTTGTTTAGCCATAATTATGACAACCGAGATTACTGATAAATTTCGATAGCTTCTGAATTTAGAACAACAATGACTCAAGATAAATTATGTTCCCCCAGTCTCATGTGTATAGAAAGTGACAAACTACGCAGTTTATCATTCGATGATGTCCTCAGTGACTTTGCTCAGGCAAAGGCAAGAAAGAAAATATTTTAATTTAATATAATTCCTTAATTCTCATAGCATGTTTCAAGAGAATAGATAATAAGCCTTTGTAAATTGTTTTTTCAAAGATCTTTTGCTTCTTTTTATCAGAGTTTGCATTTCTAAGTTTGTTATGAATAAAAATGATTTTAAATTAAAGATTTATTATTTCACTATCTATACTTCTTAATTGTATTTCAGTTTATCCCTCTAGGTATCCGAAAATCATATTTGGCTTATAAAGGGCCCCATATTTCAAATAGCCTAGAGCCTTATCAGATCTAAATACGGCACTGCCTACACTATTTAATTTATTTAACTCATCAGTCTCACACACCTCAACAAAATCACACTCAGATTTTCTCAAACATGTATCATTAGGATTTTTAATAAATTTATCAACAGTCTTTATTACCATAATTAATAAAAAGGATTTTGAATAACCATTCTTCATTAACAATTCGAATAAATTTGTCAATACTTTTTACTGAATTTACAAAAGTAAAAGACAAAGACCATGCACGATAAATCAACCCTTTTTATACTTGAATTCACAAAAACTTTCGGAAGAAGTATAGAGACCACTATCAGTTGGTTTTCTATAAATCTCTGTTTCATAGTGTTTCTCTTTGCGTTGTATTAACAGATCCAAGAAAGCAAGTGATCATTTTTTCTCCGTTTCACGCGTGAATAGTATGTTTTTATGTAGACTATTCATATAATGCAAAAACGGCTCAACATGCCTCTGATTTTCAAATATAAGAAAATATCATCTACATACCGTTTATGAACAGTGTGTTTCATAAATTGGAATGCAATGAATACTTGTGTTTGAATTGTTTTTAAATAATTTTTTGTATATTGTATGTATCGATTGTTTTTTTTAAAAGTAAATAATTAATAAATTATTAAATTAAATTCAATAAGTTAAAATTTAAAAAATAATATATTATTTAAATTATAATTTTTAAAAGAATGAAAACTTTTTTTATATAATTAATAATTAATACAATTAATTTGTTTAAAAATCCTTAACAAACAAATTAATCTTGCTTCATGATGACATAAAAAATTGAAATAAAATAGTTTAAAATAATCTAATTACTTATTGACCAGGGCCCTAAATATTGTAGTTATAAATAATAAAAAATCTAGATTAACTAATAAAAAAAGAAACAAGCCTGTAACTGATACGCGCAACCAAATTATTGTACACCCGTTTGCTTCGTCTACAAAACTTCATGCCGATTGACATACACACCAACGAGCTTGTGTGTATAGGCATTAATTGCTCTCATTGGTTCATAGATGTTCTGAGAAAATCAATTCTTCAATGGCCCAATTTACTTTTACGGTTTTGAAGAAATTAAATGCAATAAATATTTTCAATTAAATTTCTAATAAAACTCAATATCAAACTAATGTTACATAAACAGTTCTAGTACTATTTGCTGATTTTTTATTTGTTATTTTTCTTTTCCTATGTGTAGAATTTATTGTCTTTCATGGAAATACCGAGTCTTTCATCATTTCTATATCTTTTTGTCCATTTAAACGAGCGTCCATGAGAATATAACACAATCAGGATTTTGAAGAGGAAATTTCTAAAAAAAATTATATATATTTAAGCGGTTAGTAAATCAACATGTGAATTCCATATTAATAAAGTAAGATGTCATATAAAAGATGTACCATTTATGAAGGGGGTTCAATAATATATTTGGGATGATATGAATGGTCTCCGATTTATTTAAAAAAATAATATTTAAATTGTCGGGAAATATAATAAAAGTATTCCTAATTATTCAATAGATATATTATCTAACTAGGTTACAATATTTGCCCCTCCCTATCCACTCTATAATATAATATGAATCTGCGTATATTTCGTATTAATCAGTAGACTATTGTAGACAATATATAGACAATATATATATATTGTCTACAATAGTATAAATTGACATCAAAATTTTAATAGAAATTTTGTTAGCAATAAATTTGCATTATTTCAAACTCACTTTGTTTCAGATAAATTTTTTTCTAAAAATAGAAAATTGATTTGTAAAAAACTCTATTTTCATTGGTCAGATCAAATATTGGTCAAGCCGATTTGAACCAATAAATGACGAGGCTTTTTGTGAGGATGCCTTTGAAATTACATCAACATTTCATTTTAGTTTTAATCTATTAATGTTTTAATTAAAATTAATTCTTAATTAAATATCTAACATCAGTTATCAGTTAGTGAAATAATAATTCTGAAAAAACTCCTATACAAAATTGCCGATATTTGAATGAGAATAATAATTTCGAATCAGATAACCAGAAATTTATTTTAATTTATATTAAATAATTATTAATTTGTAATAGTCGCCGTTAAGTTATGGAATATTATTATTATTATTATTGGGAATTATTATACTAGCTATAAACAGTCAAGATGACAGAATTTTTCATGTTTAAATTTCAGTTTTAGATAATTAATCATTTTAATGTCCTAGCAGTGTGAAAATTAAAACACAATTCTCTTCTAAAAATATAATCTTATATTCAAAATATTTAATCAAAACATTGCCATCATTCATACAGACATTACCACCATAATTATATTGTGGTACACATATTATTTCCATTTGAATAAAAATTGAATTTGAAAGAACAATGTCTTTTTCAACACAAATCTTAGTAGAATCCAAAAGAAACTAACTTATTGGAATGATTGATGATCGACACACACGATTTAATAATAATGGATGCACCACCAATAGAGTTTCTATCAGCTAATACAGCCGTTATCACTAGAATTATGTAATTAGAAAAATTCAACTTGAATGTATGCAAAACAATGAAAAGAATTGAAGATCATCATTAGCTGTAAATAGTATAATATCAAGAGAAAGGAAGATTGGTTAAAGCATTTCTATATTGAGAAAGAAGATTATTGTTAATTTAAGATAGAAGTTTTGTTTCTTTTAGCCATTTTTGTTTCATTATTAATCGCAATCAAAATACTTTGAATTTAATTCGTTGCATAAAGCTAATATTAATAATAATACAGAAACGGATATCACCGTAATGACATTGAAAGAATGAATTCTACTCCATAAAGATCTATGGAGAGAAATGATTTTACCTAAATATTCCATTCATCAGTTACATACTAGACTTCAAGATCCTGAAAGAACTTAAACGCACTGGCCTTCCAATTCGTATAGCACATCAATATTGGGCATTGAGGGAAGG
The DNA here is from genome assembly GCA_959609185.1 of Schmidtea polychroa. Lineage (NCBI taxonomy): Eukaryota > Metazoa > Platyhelminthes > Tricladida > Dugesiidae > Schmidtea > Schmidtea polychroa. The sequence continues at coordinate 129,495 of CAUHTR010007422.1, read as the reverse complement.
TCTGGCAAACAACACAAAAAAGAAAACAATTGCACAATGGAAAACTGCTAGACACTGAAAATAAGGTTGTTTTTTACATCATGTGCAATGTATGCAAATAAATATACATTGGAAGTACGCTCAGGACCTTGCATCAAAGAATTAAAGAGCATCTAGATCCTATTGGAAAATCCTCGGTATACAGACATCTCCAATAATGTCAAACAAGGAAGGAAAGAAAAAAAATGTTTCGATCGAAATCTTAGCCAATGGAAACATACAAAAGAAAAATGTCAGATTTAAAGAAGCGATTCTCATCATAAACAGACGGCCAACAATCAGCACTAAAGAAGAGATCAATGAAATAATCAGTTTCATTAATTGTTATTGACCTGGAGAATAGCTTCCTTTAATAAAATTAAAAAATAATAATTTAAAAATAATATGGAACAACGATGAAATTTTAAGGAAATATACTTTTAGAAATCATTAGGAATAAAAATCAAAATATAAACGTTTTTTAAAATTTTTAAATTGCGTATCTAAAAGTTGTTGGAAACTTTATTTTTATAGTTACAACAATTGGTTCCATCTAAAGATTTTATTAATATTAACACAGAGTGATCACTCTTAAATAGTAATGTATATAGCGTAATAACTAACACATTGTATTGAATTACGCAATATACTCTGAACTTCTTCACATTTGGTCCTTGGCCTCTAATGTAATATCATTACTCTCCCCTTCATAAGATTGATGCCATCTCTTTAACCATTCGATTCGTCGGTGCCGCGTCGTATCTGGATATTGCAATTCAACTTGATGATCTGAAACAAATCTAATAATTTTATATGGACCATCATATTGAATATCATTTTTGTTTCTTCTATGTGGTTCTCGTCTTACTAGTACCTCCTCCCCCACTTCAAAATGTCGTTTAATTCTTTTGTCTTTTTCTAATGTTTTCATCTTCCGCGCAGCTTGCTTGTTATTCTTTTGTGCTTCTTCCGAAATATCGTGTACTTGATGTTTGAGTCTAGAATTAGCGTGTAACGTTATTTTCCGTCCATATACTATCTCAAATGGTGAATATTTTGTAGAACTTTGATAAGTTGCATTTATACTGAATTCAATTCGAGGCAGCCGTTCGTGCCACTGTTTTTCAGCACAGCCCCCTTTCATCGTAGTCACAAGTAAATCTCTCATTGTTCTGATAGCTCTTTCCACTAAGCCATTCGACTGATGTTGATATGGCGAGGCGAATTCTTGCTTTTTTCCAAGTTGTTCTAATTTTTCCTTAAAATATTTGCTTTCAAAATTTCGCCCTCTGTCTGTCAATATACTTTGAGGTTTACCATATTTGTAAATCCAATTGTTCATTAGCGTCTTCAAAATAGTTTTTTCATCTTGGTTTGCTGTAGCCGTTAGACTTACTAATTTGCTAAACCTATCAATAATAACGATAACATACTTTTATTCGGTTGAAGTTCTCTCTATGAAAGCAACATCCATCACAATCTGTTCTAGAAATTCAGAACTTTAGCGTGGAATTAAAATTTCCTTTGTCCTCCCTTGGTATATTTTCCTTCTTGCACATGTGACACATCGTTTTACTATCTCTTTGACAGTTTCTTGCATTTTCGGCCAGAAAAAATCCCTTCCAAATAATGAAACAGTTTCTTAATTCCAACGTGACATAAATCTTCATGTATTTTAATCACTAGTTTAGATTGATAGCTTTTTGGGATTATCACTAGATCTATTTTGTCTGATTCCAATACAAGCATATCATCCGATATCTTTAATCGATCTTTATATCTGAATAAAAAACTATTTAGAAACGATTCCTTCCGAAAATCTATCTGATTCTTAAGAATTTCCATCACTTCCTGGAACAATTTATCTTTCTTCTGTTCTTCCATAATTTCTAACATTGTCTGTGTTTTTTGTATCAAATTGATATATCTTACTCTTGACCTTTCTTGTTTATGTTGTACATGTGCTGTCTGACACTGTGCACATAAACTACCCTCGATCCTTGATAATCCATCTGCGTTTGCATGTTCTTCGCCTTTCCGGTATTTCAATTGGAAATCGTATTCCGATAGATTAGCCATCCATGTCTGAAATTGTGGACTTATTGCTTTTTTATTCGTGTTCATAAATACTAAAGCTTTGTGATCTGTTCGAGCCACGAATTCTTTCCCGTATAAATACTGTCTAAAATATAAAACATATTCATGCAATGCCAACAACTCTTTCCTTGTTACGCAGTACCCTTTTCATGGGCCGTCAGATTTCTTGAACCGTATGCGATAACTACTTCTGAACCGTCTTCTTTTATTTGACTCAAGACTGCTCCAATAGCTTCAAAACTGGCATCGGTATCCAAAATAAATTTACGGTCTATACGAGGAAAATCAAGAATAGGTGCTTGTGTTAAGGCTTCTTTAAGTTGTTTAAAACTGTTTTCACAATTTTCTGACCATTCGATTGTTTTATCACAACTTGACGCTGCTGCATGTAGGGGTGCTGCTATTTTGGCATAATCTTTGACAAATCGTCTATAGTAATTTGTCAAACCTAGAAAAGATCGAAGTTGTTTAGCACACTGTGGTTTCGTCGCTTCTGTAATTGACTTGATCTTCTCTGAATTTGTCTGTATTCCATCTTCACTGATGGTGTGGCCAAGGAATTTTAATTTGGTCTTGTAAATTTCGCACTTCTCCGGATTTATTCTTAGTCCTGTTTTTTTTATTCTTTTGAAAACTTCTCGCAATCGCTCATCATGTTCAGACTGGTCCTTGCCATATACCAGAATATCGTCTAAATAAACAATTGCTCCATTAAACAATATACCCTCTAACATCGTGTGCATTAATCGCTGAAATGTTGCTGGAGCCGTTGATAATCCAAATGGAAGTCGATTGAAACAAAATTGACCTTCTTTGGAACTAAAAGCCGTTTTTTCTTGTGCTTCTTCTGCTAATGCGACCTGATAGTATGCTTGTCCAAGATCTAAAGAAGAAAAGAATTTAGATCCTGATAGGTTATCGAGTAATTGGGATATGTTGGGCATAGGAAAAGATTCTCTTTCTGTCGTCTTATTCAACTCTCGATAATCTACGCACATTCTTATTGAGCCGTCTTTCTTTCCTACCACAACCAATGGGGAGCTCCATGGACTTTTACAGCGTCTTATAACTCCAGCTTTTGTTAACTCTTTTATCATATCGTCAATTTTCTGTTCTAGATGCATCGGTTGTCGTCTTGGAAATTGCATTGTTGGATTCCCAGATGTATTAATTTCGTGCTCTCCGATTCTTGTGAATCCTAAATCAAATCTGGCTGCCATAAATATTGAGCCGAATTCATCTAATAATTTGTTAATTGTTGGCAATTCATTTCTTCCCAATTCCTTTTTTGCTTTTTGTCTTCTCTCGTCATTAGTATAATTGCTAATCTTTGTTTCGGATTCGATATTGTTAATTTCCATCAAGTGCACTCCAAATGCTTTCAAAGTATCTATCCCACCAATAAAACCTGGAAATATATTTTTAATAACAATTATTTTGATAGTCCTCATCTTATTGTGCCAATAAACATTTACTTCTGTACATCCCTGTGGTTTTTGAGTTCCTGGAAAAACTCCACATATTTCGATTTCACTGCTGCTTAAACGTGGACTGCCAATTTTATTTCATGTTTCCTCATTCATCACTGTAATTGAAGTTCCAGAATCCCACAACATCTCAATCTCAACATCATTTATCATCATCTTGCTCCATTCTCTTCCATCTGACGTCGCATACCTCATTCTCTCTGTTCTGTCATACCGATTTTCTTCTTTTACAACCCCATTGACGAAATGTATGCAATAGAGTTCCTCGTGTTTTTTTCAGTTTCCACATCATGAATTGCATAATCATTAATTGATTCTCTTGTTTCTGCATCATCCGAGTAATTTCTTCCGTTTTCTTCGTCATGCACACAAGCTATCATTTTCTTGTTCTCATAGTTCTGTTGTTCTTAAAAAGTAACAATCACGGAAATTATGCCCTCCCTTACCACATATCAAACATTTATCTTTTAGTAGACATTCATATCTTCTATGCCCATATTCCCACAGCAAAAACATTGGCCTGACTGTAATTCGCCGTTTCTTGGATCAGGAAGGCCTCTAGATCGATTGTATAATCTCTTGGCAATGTGTTTAAGCGAAACCGTTGGTGTCCTTCTCTGCACATTCGGTTCGACTGCATGATTCATTTCGTTATTTCTGTTATACGAATTATCTGGTAAATTCTCTCTTCTGTAATTTCCTTGGCTTCTTAATACATTGGTGTTACTTCCATTTGTTTCTCTTGTAAAAGTTTCTGAATTTCTTCTCCTTGTTGCTTCCGCGTAACTACTCTTCTTTATTACCATAATTTCTTCTGTCTTTTCTTTTGATTCAACTTTTTCGTAAATTTTGGCCAGTTGATTTCGTTCTTCTGCTGTCATCGATGGTTTCATTGTTAGAGCATCCTTTAATCTTCTGTCTCTGACGCGTCCAGTTATAATTTCATTGGCAATCTCCTCTACCCTCATTCCTGAATTAATAACTTCACTCACTAATTTCAATACCCTGATTTCGAAGGTTGCATATCTTTCATTTTCCTCTTGTCTAATTGCAGCAAGTTCTTTAATCTTGTCTATAATAGTCAATTTAATTGTAAATGTTTCGGAAAACCATTCTTTAGCTGCTTTATCTGTTGTTTTTTCTGTTTTGAAACTTCCACAGTGTAGCCGCTTCATCACAAAGGAGAAAATCGAATGCTTCGGTCCTCTTCAAATCATTCCTAGCGATCCAATCATCAATTGCCTGTATCCATTTTTCAGCTTCCTTGGTACATCTGCCGTCGTATCTTCTAATCTCCATATCCAAGAGTTCTTGCGCACGTTTCGGTAGCGCGTCTCTTGCAGAATTTTTCCCTTCTCCTCGAGTCGTCATTGTGTGAACATTTTCGGCGTGGTCGCCAGTTACAACAATTGGTTCCATCTAAAGATTTTATTAATATTAACACAGAGTGATCACTCTTAAATAGTAATGTATATTACGTAATAACTAACACATTGTATTGAATTACGCAATATACTCTGAACTTCTTCACATTTGGTCCTTGGCCTCTAATGTAATATCATTACTTTTATAAATATTTTATGATATTATTTATTAAAGGAAGTTTCTACGACCTAATTATAGAAGCTTTAAAAACTTTAAAATTTTTTTTATTGCTTTGTTTTAAATTTTCGAGGATGTTTAATAAAAAAATTTTTAAATTTTTCAAATAAAGTTTATTTTTAACCAATGAGATATAATAAGATAAAGGAAATATAAGACCAGATCAAAAAGCTTTTGAAAATAGAAATATAGTTGAAAATTCTTTCATTTTTATTAAATATATAATTCACAGCAAAATGGTTAAATTATCATTTAATTGTTTAATAATATTACTAATTAAGTGATGATTTCTTGGTGGCAGCAATAATTGAATTTTAAACAATTAAATGATAATTTAAGCCTTTTGCTGAGAATAATGTTTAATACAAATAAGATAAATTTCAACTATACGATAGTCCTGGTCTATTTAAAAGGCTTAATATTTTTAAAATTTCTATTTCAGGATCTCATGAATAAACTGGAAGCCACCACGAGCAGAATGTATCCGGACCTAAGATCTATTATATTCAGCAAATACTATCTCTTCCAATTGGGCTCTTTTACCATTTTATATTTCAGATTTACCTTTTTCCTCATTCAGTTGAGCTTACAATTACATTACAACTTTCCACTACAGCGAGGACTCGTAAATAATCTTCTAACACGAACCAACTATTTTTTTCTCTGTGGAATTTTTATTTCTCCTGTAGCTGGAATAATAGTAGACCTATCTAAGAAATCGTTTTTAAAGAAGTTGCCAAATTCAATTGATGATGTCGAATTATACAAACGGACCATGAAAAGTTTCGTAACATCTCAGTTAATTTGTTGCGTTTGTAATCTGATTGTATCCGTTACGGTGTTCATACCGAATGTGGCTCTTGTTCATGTGACATATTTATGTGTTACGATTTCGCGTGCTTTCTTATTTTCGTTGAATTCTGCCTATCATTTACAAGCGTTTCCTGGAAGGTTTTTTGGACAAATCATGGGAATAACTGTACTCGTGGCTGGATTAATAAGCTTTATCCAATACGCTATTCTTTTCAATGATCTCACCAGATTGAATATTGTTAATTTCATTTTGATCGGGTTTTCTTGTTTAACCTTTCTACATCCTCTCTACCTGATTTTATCTTAAAAGCTCAATCAAATTTTGTCGATGGCGATTTGACTATGAATAACCGAAACATTCATAAATTTTTTAGATCCTAAAAAGTTTTTATCTCAGTTGTTTGTTTTAATTGAGCTTAGTGGAAAGTTCGGTTATAGATCCAAACTATCGATTACAGATCATTTTTAAGGGAATTTCCAAATAAGATTTAATATTTTATTAATTTTTTATCAATTTGGGTAGGTTTATGTGGTGGCCGGACAAAATGTCACGAGGACAAAATTATAGGGGGAAATGATAATAAATTGTACTTATTAGATATAAAATTCTCACGAATGAGGTAAAAACTGAAAAACAATTAAAGTATTTTTCCGTGAAATAACAGATTGCACGTGTTGTTTTAAACATTAATGTTGTTTGACTTCACTATTCATTTTCATTTATAAAACATTATTTTTAGAAACATTTTTAAATAACCTACCAATAAGCACTATTAACGTTATTGTCTGAATGTCTTACAAATTAAATTTTTGCTAGATATAACTATTATCACAAATTAAATTTCAATAAAAAAGATTATTTACTTTTTCCATCATATGTCCGTGCTCTTTTGTCCTAGCGCCGTTTATGTAGATTCTTCTCATCTTTACATAATTAATCGTTTGTATTATATATTTATGAAGGTGTGGTAGTCAGTTTATGCGAGGTCAAGTGAATACGGTGGTTTGCAAAGGATTTACGAGACAATTGTCCAAGCATTGTCTTACAAAAGAAGTAGTTTTTCTGTATATTAACTAATCTCGCCTATTTAATCGTAACCTCTTCTATCATGCCATATTATAGATTTCACTAAACTTTCGTTGAAGGGGTTTGATCAAATTTCATGAAGATATAATGGATAATAACCGTTTGAGCTAGCAAACAGAAAGTGTTACACTTTGTCCCTATCCAATAATCTATCTTTTATCATACGTAAAACACATTGTTTAAATGTTTTATATTTATGTCATGAGAAGAACAAATAGGAAGCCGCAAAACTTATTCTCTCCTGACGCTCGTTTAAGTCTCATGGAAATCATAAATTAAGCTTGCTTACCCAGCCCAGTTTTTTCAAATTATTCCAAATAGTTCGAATTTTTTCATCAAACCTTGCTGGCAATGATGTGTTGAATGAGATGTATTGAGTTCCAAACGAGATTTTGTCCTATTAGTCTTAGTCTTCAAGAATAAAATTACAAGAACCGACTCTTTCGATATTTCATTTCATATTTAAAAATAACACAATCTTTGATTTATCTAGAGTAGGTAGTTATGTAGGGTCCAGATCCAGACCCCCCCTCTATTTTTTTAAAAAGACCCCCTTTACTTATTTTTTAAAATACCCCCCCCATAATTTTTTTAATTTAAATTTTTGTTTTAATTATCGATTACGTAATAATTTTATTTTTATGTGTTAATCATCGATTACGTAATATTTTTTTGTTTTAATTATTGATTACATAATATTTTAATTTGTTTTAATCGTCGATTATATAACAATTTTAAAATTTTTAAAACGTTGATTACGTCATTGGTTTTAATTTTTTATAAGAAATTTTTATGTCATTATACTTGAAATTTAATTCTCTGTTAAATGAGACTATGATGTAATCAAAATTCTGAAATTTCATTTTTAGTACACCATTTTTGAAATTTACACATCTTTTTAAATAAATTGAGATATTTTCACTCAAACAATATATAGATAGAATTTTAATCTCTATAAAATGACATCAATATTTACTTCAAATTCATAATCATAACACCTTAAACAATGTATTTTTCAGCCAACTTTTACATACACACATATTTTAAACTTTTAAAAAATACAAATTATTCATTTATACATAACTCATTATGATAGTAAATAATAAAAGACATTAAAAGATGTATTAAAAACTAAACATTTATTAAAATCCCAGAGAAATTCGAGCACTATCTAATCTCCAAATCGGTGATATGACATCTTTCTCATCCATTTTATATCCCTGTATTGAAATATTTACAAACCAGCTTTCCCCATCTTTACATTCAATTTTATATAACGAAGACATATTGCATAACAAAGACACACATGACTCATCATACTTTTTAAATATATTACGTTGCGGTATTTTAAATTATTAAATATATTACGTTGCGGTATTTTAAAATTTAAATATATTTTAAAAACTTATTTTGACGCTAAAGTTGACAAAATAAAATTTTTGCACATACTTTGCATTATTATATATATATAGTCAGAGTTTATCCGACAAGATATTTTGTCCCCCTAAGGGTATTGCTCACAAGGGTACTACTAACATGGGTAATTGTCACAAGGTTACTACTCACACTCAATATGTCGTAAATTATTATTATTTTCAAATACAAGTTCAAAGTATTATTCTTATTTATTATTACGCGCACGGAGATTATTATTATTATTATCATATATAGTCAGAGTTTATCCGACAAGATATTCTGCCCCCTATGTGTACTACTTACATGGGTAATGGTTACAAGGGTACTTCTCACATTCAAAATGTCTCAAAGGGCATATTATAATTATTATTAAAATTATTATTAAATTCCGACCAACTTAAATCAATGAAGGGGTAGGACAAAAATATATTACGTTGCGGTATTTTAAAATTTAAATATAAAAACGTATTTTGACACTAAAGTTTACTTAATTAACAAAGACATAATTATTGCACATGCTTTGCATAAATATTATTATTATTTTTTGAATTTTTAATATTTTCTTTCAAAATATTATTTCAAAGTAACACGCACGGGAGTTCTTATTATTATTAATATTATTGAAAAACCTAAAATATTAGTTACACACATATACAACTCATTAAACTTTATTATTATTATTATTATAATTATTATTATTATTATTGCAAATATTAGTCAAAAACCTAAAATAATTTTTACACACTAAGTTATGGGGTAGAGAATTATTATATGTTTGCAATATTCTGTGTTTGTCTTTACAGGAAATTGTCAATAAGGAGCGATAATTTACAATTTTACACACACTCTATATACCTTGTTTAACATGGGTGTATATTCTTAATATATGATTATATAGTCTGAGTTTATCCGACAAGATATTCTGTCCCCCTAAGGGTATTACTCACAAGAGTACTACTCACATTCAACATGTCGCAAGGGTATATTAATTAAGGTTAGTAAATAAAACCTATCACACATACTATTTTTAATAATATTTAAACGATAAAAATCAAGACAAGAGAGGACAAGGCAAAGTTTATGCATTTAGTATTGCCAGGCCTAATGAGCAGTGACCAAATACCTGTGCCTTAAAGACACGGTGGATATTTGTTCGCGTCCACAAGGGTCGTCTGTGCCTCCCCCAAGTGGGGTCAGAAGAACCTGGGCATTATAGCTTTCCGTACGGAACATTACGCCTAGCATGGGTAGTCAACTACCAGCACATTCGAAACGTATAAAAATACATTACAAAATACATGCGTCATTGGCACTATAACCAAATTAATTAATGTTTTCACTAACAACAATATATATTTACAGAGGCTTCCCACTAGTTGGATTACAACCGCCCACCATGACAATCAGCTTGTAAATATATATTAATTAAGGGATAAAGAGGACCCACCCGACCCTATTATATTTAATTTACAAATTTTTCTCGCTCTTCTGCTGGTAATCTATCTCAAAATTATTATCTCTATCGGGCCATTTGATAGTGATTTCATGGAATACATCTTGCAAATTGGACGTATTTCTTAGTTTCTGATGCCGCGTCAACTCTCATTGCTAAAATTTGTATTGATTTAAAAGCAATTAACTTACATTATCTAACATTTTATCGCCACAGGCTTGATAAATTAAATTCTATCTGACTATTAGGCAACTGTTATTTGTGGTATACTTTATCAATATAATTTCTTATCAATTCCCACCATAAAACACAGATACCTAAATATAATATATATATATATATATATATATTTTAAAGAATTAATTCATGTCTTACATTCGAAATCTTTCATATTCTTCAGGTATGACGAGTACTTTACTTAATTGCTAAAACATCGGTTTTTCCCATTTTTTCTTGACATTCGTTGAAAGAAAGTTTACATAATTTAAGTCTGATAAGTAAACATTCATGTTGAAGGACACCCACAATCAGCTAATTCATTTAAGAAATCTCTAAATCCAGAACATAAGTCTTTTAGTGTTTCACCATTTTATCTGGTTCATCTTCTTCATAATCATATACTTCATTTTCTTCATTACTAAGTAAAATAATTAAAATATTGTAGTAAATTCTTTATTTACTTACTTTATGGATACTAAAACGAAAGAAATAAAGTTATATCAAAAGTATATTTAAATAATTTAAATTTAGTTATTTAAACATATTTAAACAATTTAGTTATTTAAGCATATTTAAACATTAATATTATTATATAGTATAATTTTATATAATTTTATATAATATTATAATTTTATGTATTCTAAATTTAATATATCCTTCATTTAAATTTTTTAATTCAAAAATTTATAATGAAGATTCTTTGAATTAAAAAATATTCTGTTAGTATTTCCAGGCGGAAAACAACGAATTCAATAATTAAAATCTTAATTTTCATGTTATATATTTAGGGTTGTGGCCAGAAGTTAATCGCCATCTAATCGTTTGTTCTCAATTTCGCTCATTTTTGCTCAAAACATTCAGGTGAGTTGTTATCTGGAAAGTTTCTTTTAGCTCAGTTTTGTTAAAACATTCACGGTATTCTTGAAAGACGTGACACTGGAAATAAATTAACAATGGGTGGTCATCCATACATGTTGTTGGTCTGAGCTGTAGATTTATTTTAGAAATAGGTATATTAAAAACATTTAAGGTATCATTCAGTAAAATAATATAGTATTTTTTAGTTAATTTATAAATAACAGTATTTTGTTATATCAATAAAGACCATATACTCCGAGTTTATCCGACAAAATATTCTGTCCCCCTATGGGTATTGCTAGCAAGGGTACTGGTCACATTCAACATGTCGCAATATTAATCAGTTAGAAATTCTTAGGTAATTTAGTGAGATGATCAGAAATTCGTGAATATTTTAAATGTAACTTTACACTTATGTCGAGCGACTAATTTATTGGTTAACTTTGTAGTCATTTAAAGCAAAAATTAATTTATTCATCTAATGTTCGTTACAATAGTTAATAATATGAGAAAAACATGGTCATTATTCATTGATTATTTTAAATTCTTTATCATTTGGAGTAAATTTGTTTGAGGCAAAAATAATTAAAGGAGTCATAATAAAAATATGGTTATCATTTAACCAATTAAGGGGCTTATTGGTTAGAAATATATATTATAAAGTAACAATTATTTTCTTTAATTTTTTTTTAATTTTAATTTTTCTTTAATTTAATTAGATGATCATTAGACGTAATATATCTTTGCGAGAAATTTAAGATGTTTGAGTAACCAAAACATGGATATTTTGTGCGATAAATTTATGAATATTGGTTAATTTTGTTATTTTTAGTCATTTAAAATAATATTTAGCAAAGGTAATTTAGCAAAATATCGTTGTAAGATTTATCCACCCGATAACAATATTCCTTCAATGGATTAACTGATATTCAACCTATTTAATTTCTGGAAAAATAATTAAAATCATAAATTTCCTTTAATAAAGTTAAATTTTCTTTAGTTGTCCAACTCTTTTAAGGTCAATATTTTTGTTACCGTTATCTTCATAATGAATGTCCGTCTTTAACATGTTAAATAAAGATAAAATAATTTAAAGCAATAACCTTTGATATCAATTATCTCTAAATATTTCAAATATTTCATTGTCAAAACCAAGTAAATTAGTCATTTATCCTAAACACTTAACTAAATCCTGGGTAATTAATAGACTATTTCCCTTGAAACATTTCAATAAGAACATCACTCATTTAAATATTCAAAACATTCCCACCCTAACCGATCCCTCACCAAATATTTCTACTCCTTTAAACATTCAACCGACAATATCCCCCCTTAAATACTATATATTCCCAACTTAACCGACCAGTACCCTTACGACCAATACCCTAACAAGCAGTAACCCATAGAGGGAGAAAATATGTTGTCGGATAAACTCAGAGTATATATAATAAAATTTACTAGATTTTATTAGAAAAATCTAAAAATACATGATAGCTCGACGTGATCTCCAGGCGTACTAAGTTTTTATGTAATGGTATATCATTGTGTAATATCTATTGAAATATAATAAAAAGGAGAAACTAATAATAATTGTTGAGTATATCATTAAAACAAATAATTTCTTAAGAATTTATTTCTTTGGCAACTTTTATAATACATCAAAAATATTTCACTTTTTTTCTATTACGAACACTATTACTTCTTCTTCTCCTTCTTCTTCTTCTAAATAATAAATAAATGAGATATTAATTGCAAATAATATCTTACCTCCATAAACCTCAAGTTCTGCAAAATTTAGTATTTCATTTTGCGTTTGTCTTACACGAATTTTATCAGCTAATTTTCTGTCACAATTGAAGTTATAAACCGGCTTGTTTTCCGTGATTATTCCACATTGTCCAGTAATCTCATCCTCTTTGTTAAGCAATTCAATAACTGTTCCAACCATTCTTTGTGAACAACAATCTTTCCTGTTATGCAAAACTAAAGATTCAATATTGAATGTCCTTCCTAGGAAGACTGTCCAAGACGAGTTTACTGCCTGAGTTGTGTGGCAAAAATTCTCGAACTTCTCGTCATTACAAAATGCTGCTGGAAATTGATTATGGCTTTGCTTATTTAAGATAGAATTCTTTCCTTTGGCAATGTTGATCGTAGCTTTTGCTGCATTTTTATATGAAGCACCTTAAATGAAGTAAAGACCTTTTATAATTTTAAATATTTCTAACCTTTTACTTCTAGTTCTCGAAAATTGAGATATTCGTTTCTGGTATGTCTAATTCGAATCTTGTATCCGATTTTATTTCCACATGAAAATACATACGAAGGTTTACTTTCAGTGATTTGTCCACATTGATGAATAAGTTTATTGGTCTTGGACAACAATTCTACTACTGCTCCAACAATCCTATCTTGACAACAATCAACTCTATTGTGTAGAACAACAGAATCGATGGTGTATGAACCCTCTAGATCAACCATCCAAAATGGATTTCTTTCTGAATTTGTATGGCAGAAATTGGATAAATTGCCATCAACACAGAAACTTGAAGGATATTTATTTTGATAATTGCTGCTTTGAGCTGTTGGTTTACTTTTAGAGATAATGTCTTGTGAAAGTACGAATTCACACAAAATCAACATAGACCATGACACAAGTATTAATTTAATCATTTTTATCTAACTTTTAAAATTTTCATTCGGTATTTATAATCATTATTTTGAGTTCAACTGGCTGAAAATTGAAAAAATTTTAAAATAATATTTTTGAAAGCCACAGGTGTGAGACAGAAGTGTCGAAAAGATAAATATTTAAAGATCAACTATCCTGCTCGAAATATTTACATATTAATCAATTTTATCAAAATTATTTTTTCTTGCTAAAATAACTCAAAATTTATACATTAAAAATAATAATAATAATAATAATAATAATAATAATAATAATAATAATAATAATAATAATAATAATAATAATAATAATAATAATAATAATAATAATAATATTAGTAATAATAATAATAATAATAATAATAATAATAATAATAATAATAATAATAATAATAATAATAATATTAGTAATAATAATAATAATAATAATAATAATAATAATAATAATAATAATAATAATAATAATAATAATAATAATAATAATAATAATTAAAATAATAATAATAATAATAATAATAATAATAATAATAATATCTTAAACCTTTGATTTCATTCAGGCTCAAAATATCAAAATTATTGTAATAGTTTATTACATGATGATTGTGATTTCATAATGGAAAAATATTACAAACATAGCCATAATCATACCATCTTTTTTATTTGCCCTGTTTGTATGAATCCCGAGACTGTAACATACATGGAGTTTTATCATCAACATAGGGATCATTTAACTCAGTATAATTTAAAGAAAAAAGACCTTATTAATTTATTAAAAAATAATATTTCCAATACCTATAATCCCGCTATAAATCATAATAATGCTACTACAAGTACTAATAATAATAATAAGCCTAATGTAAATAATAAAAGAAAAATTAATTTACCTAATCTAAAACCCTCTAAATTTGTTAAAAAAGATCTTATCGTTATTTCAGACTCTGATGATGAGGTCATACCTTTGATAGTTAACTCTTATTCACTTTTTAATAATAATAATAATAATAATAATAATAATAATAATAATAATAATAATAATAATAATAATAATAATAATAATAATAATAATAATAATAATAATAATAATAATAATAATAATAATAATAATAATAATAATAATAATAATAATAATAATAATAATAATAATAATAATAATAATAATAATAATAATAATAATAATAATAATAATAATAATACTTCTATTACATCAACTTCTACAGAAGTCATTATTAATCAACAAGGTGGTTCACTTGAACCTGAAACCATATTCGATTTAAATAAAACACACGCAGAAGTTAAAATGGATGTTTCATCCTTAAATTTAAAAACAGTTTCTCAGCTGGTTTTGTTTTAATAAATAATTTTACAGGGGATAAATTTTATAAAAGTTTTATAGGATTGGATTGTGTTGAACAGTTTCTTCATGAACTTGAAGAAATTGGTAAGCAAATAGTGGCTCCATATTTTGAAACACGATATAGGAAAATGATGTTTTTTAATAGTATTGACAAAATAAACTTTTCTTCGGCTGTAAATTGTCATTTGTGTAAGAAAACTTTAGTAAATCCAGTAAGAGATCATGACCATTTTTCGGGTAAATATTTAGGTGCAGCTTGCTCAACTTGTAATCTTTCTCGAAGAATTAGACCGGTTTTACCAGTTATTTTTCATAATTTGAGAGGATATGATCTCCATCATATTCTCAAATTTGGCTTAGGTAAATTTAAAACATGGAATATTAATTGTATTCCTATAACTAGTGAAAAATTTTAAGTTTATATGCAAGAATTGATGGATTAACTATAAAATTTATCGATTCTTGTCAATTTATTAACGATTCCTTAAAAAATGCTGTACAAACATTAACTACATTTCCATTGACTAATTCTGAATTTAACGGAGTAATTGTTAATAGTAAAGGCATATTCCCATATGATTTTGCAACTAGTTTAGAAGTGCTTCAGGGAACTCCCCAATTACCACCAATTTGGGATGGTGTTACTGAAGTAGAATATGATATGGCTCAGCGCATTTGAGATGAACATAATTGTAATTCACTTTTGGATTACATGATGATATATTTAAAATTAGATGTCTTTTTACTTGCGGATTATTTCCAACAGTTTAGAGCAAAATCAATAGCTCATAACAGATTGGAACCCTTTAACTTTTTAGGCATTCCCGGTATGTCATGGAACTCTGCACTCATGACTTTAGATCATCCAATTGAGTTGATCCAAGACATGGAGATTTATAATTTCTTTGAGGGTGGGATTCGAGGGGGATTAACATTTGTTAATAAACATTACGTAAAATCAGATGAAAACACAGAGTTGCTCTATATAGATATTAACAACCTATATGGTTGGGCACTTAGCCAGAAACTACCAGATGGTAATTTTAAGTGGATTAACGATGAAATAAAATTAAATAAGATTTTGGAAGATTGTATGAATGTTGACTTGGAATTACTCACATTCGGTTATACTGTTGAAGTCGATTTGGAAATTCCAGAATCGATTCATGATAAGCTTGACGATTTCCCTGTTGCAGCTGAAAAGATGTGTGCACCAGGATCCAAAGTAGAGAAGTTGATGCTTACCCACTATCCTAAAAAGAATTATGTAGTTGATTGGAGACTTCTCCAGCTTTATCTAAATATTGGGGTAAAGGTCACTAAGATTCATCGCGCTATACAATTTGAACAGTCATCAATATTTAAAAATTATATAGATACTAACACACAACTTAGGGCATCATCAACAAACACATTAGATAAAAATTATTTTAAACTATTAAACAACAGTCTATACGGTAATACTGTCGAAAACCTAAAGAAACGAATTAATTTAAGACTTTGCAATTCAGCCCAAAAGGTTTTAACATATTGTTCTAAACCTAATTTCAAAAGGACTACTAAAATCGATGACGACTTAATATCTGTTCTATTAAGAAAAGATTTAATATGTTTAAATAGACCAAGTTATATTGGTCAATCAGTTTTGGATTTATCAAAACTTCGTATGTACCAACTTCAGTACATTGATTTAGAAAAATATCGTATAGAATTTAATTGTAAAATTAATATAGTTGCTGGGGATACAGATTCGTTCTTTTTGGAAATTAAAAATTGCAAATTAAATTCTCTTTTACCCGCAATGATAAGGGATAATTTATTAGATACCTCTAATTACGAGCCAACACATTCATTATATTCAAAAAACCTTGTCTCTGTAATAGGGAAATTTAAAGATGAAAGCAAGAGTCTTGGATATGATGAATGGATATTTTTAAGACCAAAATGTTATAGCATGAAGGGTAGTAAGGGATGTATGAAAGCGAAGGGGGTCACAATGAAAGATACTGGACTAACTCATCAGTCGTATCTGAATTGTTATAATAATAATGAGATTTATACGGTACCACAATTTAGGATAACGAGTAAAAACCATCAACTTTTCAGTATTAAAAATAATAAGAGGGCTTTAACTAATGCTGACGATAAGCGCAATTGGGTACTTAAAAATAAAAGTTATGCGTATGGTCATTATAGGGCGGATGGTATGGTTATGGCTGATGATTCTGATGAAGAAATGTTGCTGCCCATAGTTGATCCAGATGAAGATTTGCTATATCATCCTCATTTTCCGAATGATGATGGTTGTCAATTAATAAATTTTATGATATAAAAAATTTGTTTTCATTCTATTTTTAAGCGTTACAAAATTTTTATATTGTTACTTGTGATAGTACACTATTTTTATATTGTTATAGTATTTTTATGTTACATGTATTAGTATAATATTTTTAATATCACACTAATTAGTACACGTTTTAATTAACTAATTTGCAATACATCTGCAATACATATGCAAACCATGTATGACTCACATACAAAGGTCACAAAGGTCACATACAAAGGTCACATACAAAGGTCACACACGAAGGTCAATGACACATGCATGTTGTTTGCAATACAAATGCATTAATTTGATTGGTTATACACAAGTATAAAAGAGAGATAAAATGACATCATAGTCATTATTTTTAAAGATGCAATCCAAGAAGAACGTTTTTGGTGAGAAAACATTTTCTAATTTATTGAAAGAAACAAGCCCAATTAAGAAAATAACTGAGACGAAGCATGCCAAGAATGATGTGAAACCAGTACAAATGTATCATAACCATAAGATATATTTCTTGGTAGACGAAATTCCATATAAATTCTCAAATGCAGTCAAATTGATCAAGTCGCAATATTCAAGTTTCATTGCTCATATAACAAAAGAAGATGTTGTTGCAGTAAATAAAGTGTTGGGGAAAATCAATAAGAATCTAAGTTGCAATGGAAATATAATCATCAACAATCGAAATTCTCGTTTTCATGATGCCTTTGAAGAAATTGAATATAAAGATGGGGAAAGCTGGTTTGTAAATATTTCAATACAGGGATATAAAATAGATGAGAAAGATGTCATATCACCGATTTAGAAATTAGATAGTGCTCGAATTTCTCTGGGATTTTAATAAATGTTTAGTTTTTAATACATCTTTTAATATGTCTTTTAATATTTACTATCATAATGAGTTAAGTATAAATGAATAATTTGTATTTTTTAAAAGTTGAAAATATGTGTGTATGTAAAAGTTGGCTGAAAAATACATTGTTTAAGGTGTTATGATTATGAATTTGAAGTAAATAATGATGTCATTTTATAGAGATTAAAATTCTATCTATATATTGTTTGAGTGAAAATATCTCAATTTGTTTAAAAAGATGTGTAAATTTAAAAATGGTGTACTAAAAATGAAATTTCAGAATTTTGATTACATCATAGTCTCATTTAATAGAGAATTAAATTTCAAGTATATTGAAATAAAAAATTCTTATAAAAAATTAAAATTAATGATGTAATCAATGATTAAAACAAAATTAAATTATTATGCAATCGATAATTAAAACAAAATTATTACGTAATCAGTGGTTAAAACAAAATTAGAAATTATTACATAATCGATGATTAAAACAAAAATTTAAATTAAAAAAAATTATAGGGGGGGAATATTTTAAAAAAATTTTAAAAAAAAATAGGGGGGGGTATCTGGATCTGGAGCCTACATGGATCTGGACCCTACATAACTACCTACTATCTAGGGCTTAGAACAAACTTCTCCAAAAGACACTCAGCAGATCATTATAAATTAAACTTACATTTAAAAAGTTGTGATATACCGACAGTTAAACTTAATATTTTTTGAAATCGGATTTTTCATGCTCATTAACTGAGAAAATCTTAGATTTGTATTTGTTAGTCTTGAACTCATAAAAAATAAATTTAAATTCTGTGATAGAATATTATTCATAATTGAGATGTAGCTGAATTTGTAATTTATCACATTTATTTTTTTCTCAAGGATTTTTTTTCTGTTTTGATTATTCGCTCGCTCACCAGCATTATAATTTATTGTCGGTGATTTATCAAATCCATAACTACTATCTGACTCCGAGCGTGTCAGCAACATTAACGAATTTCAGACCACATAACCTTATTGAATACCACAAATGGTAATAGCGATTAAAATGACACCAATTACTTAATGTATCTTAAACATATTCCGATGCTTATTACAACCCTTCGGGAAGAATATCATATTAGGAACACTTTAAATATACGGCTACTTAACTGCTGCTAGTTACTTTCGTGCTTCGACTTAGGACTTTAACAATTTCTGGTTGTTAATTTGATTATCACTGGCTTATTGATTTAACAATTATATTCCCTTTTCTATTTCTCTATGGCTGTTTCGTTTTATCTTTTATTAAATATGGTTTCGATTTCACTTCTTTTTTCAAATTTTCAATATTCTGTCGTCAAAAGGTTTTTCTCTAATTCTGCTTTCTTAAATTAGTTTTCTTCTATTTATGCAATTAATGTCTTTCTTTTATACCTTACATTTCCTGACACTTATATATAATTATCTTGTTTTCCAACATATTCCTTTGGACATTTCTAATTCCCACATTATCTCTGGCAAGATATATCATTTTATTTGGCTTTCTTGTCTTTTTATTTTTCTGAATGTTCCAGTGATTTATTCATTATTTCATGTATATTCTAAGATGAGGGATTTCCATTCCCAAATCGTTTTTATCTTTATTTTCTTCATTTTCATTTGCACTTATTAATTAAAAACGATTTTTTCCATTAATTAAAAACCTCACGTTCCATTATTCGGTTTCATTCATTTTTTTCGAATTTGAGAAGATCACTTTTATTCTTTTTGGAACATTATTAAAATTTATATATATATATATATATATCAGCGCCGGCACTAGGGATAATAGAGCCCCGGCGATTGTTTAAGCGTTTTTAATGATTGTTGACACAAAATATTTTTATTAAATTTTAATTTTAATTAAGGAAACTATATAGCGATAATTTACCATAGTAAATTATCGCTATACAAATATTGAAAAATTAAAAAAAAATCGAACAAAAATATTTTAAACAGAAATTTATACAATTCAAAAGAAAACAGAACAAATCTTTTCTTCACCGATCCCCGGTAGAAACAATTAAAGAAACAGTTTTCAATATTCTCGACCACAAATCTACAAGGTTCTTATATTTTTTTAATAAGGTTGTAATAGTTAATTAGTTCGTTATTTCTGTATTATTTTAATATCATTTTTTATTTGTCGCTCGGTCGTCACAAATTTTTACACACACGCACCCCGATTGTCCAATTTCTAGTCAAGGGACTGTGGCGTTGGAAAGTTGGAGTGGGCAAGTTACGGAATTAGCAACCACAGTCAGTCGACCAGAGAAGCATAATCGGTCGGGAAAATTGGAGGAAGGAAGTCCGCAAACGGGTAGCGTTCAAGTAGATATCTGACAGGTGTTGATCTCTCTAGTGGGATGTGATATGTATAAATAAATAATGTATGAATAAATAGTTTACAACTTTCAAAATTCTTCATTTAATTGTTAATAAATAAAATTTTTGAATAATAAAATTCGGACTAATGAGTGTTAGTGGTTAGGATAACTCTCCTTTGTAAGAATTACAAGAATTACAAGATATCTGTACCGTAGCTATAGAAGCCATGGCGGCATTAGCATAGAAGCGTGAGAGGACACTCTCAGTGCGCGGAATGTTAGTCGAATTTCCTTATTCTATGTTATAGACATCGAAAAAATCTTGCTATCATCGTTTTCTTGATTCAAAATATTCATAAGAAGAACAACTAATAAATACGAAAATAAAAATTAAGTCAGTCACAAGACTTCTAAAGGTAGTCCGCGAATACGCTCGAGTACTTGCAAAGGTACGCTCACTTTTTGCAAGTACTCACCCGTTCGATACAATTCTAAAGTTAATTACTCAATGGGCGTCGAGTGGTAAAGAAATGTTGTATTTAGAATTACGTTGGAAACACCACGAAAGGGTAAAATGTAGATTACCTGTAACCCACAAGAATCAATAAAACAAAACAAATTCAAAAATGCCGTTATTAATAAACAAGCCCGCATCGTAAAGAGAAAACAAAATTGGATTGCCTTATAAATAATTAATAACGTTATTTCAATTGAAAACATGACATTTGTATTCCAACGTATAACTTTTAAAACTTTCAAACCATTTTAAAAGTAAATAAAAAATTTCTCAATTAATTAAAATAAATTATTTCCCTTAGAAATATTATTCATATCCCAATAACAACTCTTATTTTTAAAATAAATTTCGAATTTGTTTAAATGTTTAACCTATTGCTACTAAACAACATCGCATAAATTCAAAACGCAAAAATGTCAAGCTCTGCACCAGAATGTTTGGTGACATTCGACAAGAAGATGGCGAGTCGAAAATCAACTATTTATATGGTTCTTTTCATCGCGGAAATCGAGATGCTGTTCTACAGTGGCATTCTTTACGGACTAAACGTCCTGATTCCATCGCTGAAGAAGGAAAAGTATTTCTTTGATCAATGCAGCCCCATGGTCTATACAGCTGATGCATCTTGTGTTCAACAAAATCAACTTTTCGGTTATAATCTCATAACTGGTATAACTGCCTTTAGTATTTCATCGCTACCTTTGGGGATTTTCTTCGATAAATTGGGATACAAATACACAAAAATCTTTTCTTCTCTTTTGTGCTTTTTCGGTTGTTTGTTATTTGCATTAAGTTCTGTAATAAAAAGCGAAATGCTTTTTCCTGCAATGCTCGTGTTGGGCGTCTCTGCTCAGTCGTTAGCTGTATGTAACTTACCGTTAGGAGGTCTTGTTCCTGATCATGAGACTGTGATAGTTGGACTATATGTCGGTTCTTTTGATACGTCTGTCATTGTCTTTATTTTCATCAATTTGACTTATCTTTCTGGATTAAGTTTTCTTGCATCATTTTTAATTATGGCTTTTACAGGGTTAATTTTAATGGAGCTTGACTCGTTTCTATTGATGGGAGCTGTTGATCAAATTAAAGCAATGTCGTTGACAGGCGTTACACCAAATAACAAAATCGGTATGGAAGATCTTCCAAGTGTCACGGATATAGTACAAGCTTCGGATGCCGTTATTAAAGAACCAGTAGATTATTTCACTTATTTATATTCTTAAATTTATTTTTTTATCATACATAATGCATATCATTTTAAGTGAAACAGTAAAAATTATTATTGTTCTCTATTTTGTCATTAATATTGTATTTCACCCGTTGAGCTTATGTGCACCCACAATTACTAGATTCAATCCCTTGTGTAGTCGAGTTTCTTAATCGGTAACGATGGCATTCAAAAGGCTCAAAAGTCGCATTGAATATTACTATAGAAAAATGAGAAACAACTTTATTTATCTCTAGCATAAAAATCCGAAATTGTGGAAGACGATTTGGTTTTTACCCGTAAGAAGTTGTCGAGGTGCTTAAGCAAGCGGTACTTGGTCGGTAATAGTTCCAGTGAGTATGGAAAATGTTTGATAAGGGTTTTGTCAAACAAAATAAACAACCTAAATTATTTAGATAATCATAATTACTGGTTTTTCTCGCATATTGCCCGCGAGGTTAGGGCTGGAAAATACAGTAAATGAATATTATTTAAACAACCGAAAAATATAATACTACATTAAAACAAATGAATAAATTATTTTTGATGTTTAAATAATTATATGAAAGAGTTTATTTAAAATTAATAATTTCCTCTTTAGACTAATCTCGCGAGTTTATCCAGTTACCGAGATTCAATTTATCCTGGACTCAAACAAATATTATCAAGCCGATATTTTCTTATTCAAATGATGTTTTACATAATTGTCTTTTTCAGATTTTCTTTCTTTCTCGCCCAATTGAGTATACAGTTGGAGAAAGGATTCGCTACTAATCACAACATGGTATTGTACTTACTATCAGTAAGTAGTTACTTCTTCATGACATCAATTGGTATCGCGCCGATCTCAGGTGTTATTGTTGATGCGCTTAAGTCTCGAATCAAACCGACAAATGATCCTGTTCAATTATACAAAACAACTCTGAGCACATTTGGTATTCCTTTGATCATTTGTTGTATTACAAATGAATTGATGGCGATTTTCGTGGTAGTCGCGGCGAACTGGGCAATTTATATAGCCTATATGTCTCTAACTATTTCACGGGCTTTTCTATTTACTCTCACAGCAAGTTTTATTTTAACGGCTTTCCCGGCGAAACACTTTGGAATGTTATTCGGAATCACAGTCACTACCGGTGGTATTGTTAGCTTTATCCAATATGGTCTTCTTATCAATGACTTGGCGAGTCTAAATATAGTGAATTATGTTTTAATCGCGATTTCAGTTTGTACATTCGTCCACCCAATTTTGCTGCTGATTAAGCTATAAAGTCTCATGACGTCTGTCAAGTTGAACATTCAATGTCAAACCAAATAGATAGCTCTTAAGAATTTTGATTATTTGTTTGTAGTCGATTAAAACAAATATCAACTTGCTCACTGTAAATGTTATATTAGTATAAAGGCTGACCTTTGCAACTGGTAAAATTTAATTTAAAAATCTGATTAGACATTTTTAGACATTCGTATGCATCATTGAGACCGTTTATAAAACTTTTCTAAATTAGGACTTTTGATATTGTGTTATATATATATATATATATATATATATATATATATATATGTGTGTGTGTGTGTGTGTGTGTGAGAGAGAGAGAGAGAGAGAGAGGGAAATGTACTATTTTTATAAATTCATAAGCAAGATACATGGGTAAGTGTACACTATTAGCCATCTTAATAAACTTTTCATAGATGATGAAACTAGTTCTTTTTGGTTAAAAAGGAAAGGCTGAAGATGTTACCAAATTTAACCTTATAACTGAAGAGAGCCATAAAATGCATTTCTATGAGACATTCCATTCACATAAATAAAGTATTAACTATCTCTTGAAGATTGATTTAACTGAATAAGCTATTAACTTGGATAAGTATATTAATTTGATGTATGAAGTCAAGGTCCTACGACTCAATTCATGGAATTCATATATATATATATATATATATATGTCGTAGGCAAATGGTAATTTTAGGAAAATAACATTTACCTGGTCAAATAGCTTTAGCTATTATTTCATTTCCATTTGACTAGGAAAATAGCATTTGCCCAGGCAAAAGCCATTTGGCTAAATCTTTGTTGGGCAAATAATTCTAATGTTATTAATTTCGAGGTTATAAAGATATGAAGAAAAAAATTGAAATAACCATTATAATATATTATTAAACCATAATAATTAACTTTTTTCAAAGTACCTACCTCTATGTTTTATGTAATAAAAAAAAACACGCAAAATAAATTAGAAATTCTAACCTCAAAATTCTACATAAAATTAAAATAAGTATGTACATAAGTAATTATTGATATATTTTACTGCTAAAGAACACAGCTGGAATTTACATTCTGGGTTTCGAATTTTTAGGTTAGGTTATACTTGACCATTAAGTTTTCTTAGAGTGTTCTTAAGTGAAGTTAACTTTGAAAAAAGTTAATTATTATGGTTTAATAATTTGCCTAGCCAAATGTTATTTTCCTAAAATTACCATTTGCCTACGACATATATATCTTAACCCTAATTTATCCTTAGACGCAAAACTGACGCATTACAGGTACACTAATGTCAATATTTTATTTGCAACAAACATTTTTTTCATTTTTCTCATATTATTTACTACTTTTTAAATTATAAGTAGACAACAAAATTAAATTATGTAATTTCATTTCGATTTAATTAATGAAAATGTTAATGCCAAACACCTTGAAAAGACTAAATGAAGTTGTGGAAAAAACAATTGCAAAAGACAAACATTTGTTGGCAAAAATATTCAATCAAAATAATTTTAAATTTTACCTGAGGGCCAACTTTTGATGACATCATTTCTTTCCTGTTATTTTCCTGCGATTCTAAATTATTACATCCGTATATTAATCCGAAAACAGTTAAGGAAATGATTTGAATCAAAAAATAATTGCGGATCATTTTCATATACAGCCTTGATATACAGCAGTGATCCGCTTGGTCCCTCAACATTTATAGAAGTAGGAATACTTTGTTTGGTTCTTCTGATAGCTGTATACTATTTGCTGATTCTGGTAGAATTCTTCGAATTTAGCCTGGCTACTTGAAAACTCTGGTCAGATCTCTATTTTAAAATATTCTTTGTCATGTTTTGATGCTGAAATAACCAACCTGTTGATATTTTTTACTAATAAATGTGTTGTTGTGTGATGAGATAGGCACAAAAACAAAGTGAAAATCAATAAAAATATCAAATTCACAATAATAATTAAAAGTACAAAGCTATTAATTAAAATTTAAAAAAAATTAAAAATGAATATTTTTCGGAGGAAACTGGTTTAGGTAGATGTCGAACAATAAGACGAGTTCAAATATAATAACAATAAAGATAATGGAAGGAAATAATTACAAAAATACTAAAATTAATTATTATAAGAACTTTTTTTTTATTCAATTTCACCACTGATTCTTTTTTCCATTGAATTTATTAAAAAGAGAGCTTGAAGACTATAAATCAGTAATATATCGATGTTTGTTAATACTCACGAATTTTCGGCACTGCCTTTTTCAACTTGAAAAAGGCAGTGCCGAAAATTCGTGAGTATCAACAAACACCGATATATTACTTATTTATAGTCTTCAAACTTTCTTTTTAATAAATAAAATTAATTAGTTAATAGAAAACCCAAGCTAATGGGAAACCTGGGCAGTGTGAGAAAACCAGAGTGACCAATCTAATTAGGTAGAGGCAACGAAAAGGTAATGCGAAAAATTGAATTAATCGATGGGAAATTAAATTGCCCAAACCAATTAGGTCGGCAAAGGGAAACTAGGAGGAAGGATATCAAAATTAATTTGATGAAAAAATAATTTAATTACGAGATGGGTATAAAGGTACAGTCAAGTAAACGAAATTTCCAGTTGGTCGAAGAAAAATGATTGATATTGCATTAAAAGGAGGTAAAAGCGAATATAAATTTAGTGCTAACCAAATCCTTTTGAGTTTTAGCGCACCAGAAAGGGAGATCTCCCGTTGGAAGTAATATCCCTGTGCAAGATTGAGGTTGAAAAGTGTGCAGAGTAAAACGAGTTACTTAAAGGGGTGTAAACTGTAAAATAAAAGTTTAATTGTGATTATTTCGAATAAATATTATTGTGTTAGGTTGTTCAATTTGCTTAATAAAGGGACTCCAAGGACTCAGACAGTGATACCCAACAAATTTAATCATTTGTTTCAATAAGATATCTTAATAATTGACTTAAAATAAAATCGGAAAAAGTATTCTAATTCTTCTATGTTGCAAACTCTGTTCCATTGGCGTCCTTCAAGTTTCTTTCCATCAATTTTAAATACTTGAAATATTTAATATTCCTGATGGCTACTGGCTTTGACTGATACCTTAATGTTGCTTTTGTATTTCTTCAATTCTGTTATCTCCGACGGTTGTCAAGATATAAAATTATATTCGATACTGCCTTCTTCTTTTAATTGTGAATTCCTTTGTAACTTATCCATTACCAGGGACCAGCTGTCAAGATATGAAAATTAGATTTCGATTTGGTTTGTCATGTTTTTCCTATGCCTTTTCGTATTTCATTGTTTAATTTTATCGATTCTTTGCCACTTCCTTTTCATTTTCCTATTTCATTGCACTCTTCTCTTTCTCAGAACTCTAGAGCAAAATACACTTTATTTTATACCTTTTTTGTCGTTTTAATGAATATTGTGATTTGGTCCTTCAATTTTTTAATCGTTTCCAAAGAAATATATCTTCAATGAAATGGATCCCTGGTGGAATATTTAAAACCATGGATAAACTGTTTAAAGTTGGTTTTACGATCGGTTTGACATGACAAAAATGAATCTGCAAAGCCTTTGATTGTTGTGAAATAATGTCGAAACTTATTCAAATATTCTACGTTAAATCCATATAGGAAATTTGAATTTAATAAAGAGGTGAAAACAATACGATTTTCCGAACGACTTTTCATATTACCTAAGGTTGAGTCAGGAACTTTAATAGCAATTTCAATGACGTCTAAAGGAATTGATATCTCGATAACCCCACATTTCTTTCAAGATTACATTTGGCATATCGGGTAGAAATAAATCGCCAACATAATTGGTATTGAACAAAAATGCTATAAGTAATACTAATAAAGGAATGAAAACAAAGCCTTTCCAGATTTTCATGTTTAGTTTTATCGAATTTTTCAATCAAAAGTCACAATTGAATTCCAATTAAAATTAGTATTTTAAAAATCAAGCGTAATAATTACTTTTTATTATTTAAACAAATATCAAAATAAATATATATAAAGTGTTTTTTATATAACTTAAAAAGTTTTTTTCTTCAAATGATTTCTGATTAAATCACTACAATGAATGTTGAGGTTCGTATAAAGTAGCTCAAAATAAGTTTGAATGTACAAATTAATATCCAATAAATACAAATTAATTGAAAATTAATAAATAAATTATTTTCTATGTGACAAATCCGAGCGGTAAACAAAAGGATAATGAAATTAGACCTCATTCCAAAATCAATAAATGTGATTAGTTTTGAATTAACAAAACGAGAATTTGAGCTAATGCAAAAGGTTGTCTACTTAATAGTTTTGTTTTCTACAAATTTTGGTCGATGCTTAATTCAATTATCTTATTAAGCGGACAAAGCTATCAATATATAAAGAAACGACACTGGTTGGAAAAGGTTGGTTGGATGAAGAGAGTAAACCGCGACATCTCAACTAAAGAAGTAAGAAGATAAGATGATGTCAATTCAAAGTTATAAGAAAGGAAAAATCATATTTAAATCTCATAAAAGTGGCCTCCCTTAAGGTAGAAGAATGCAAAACGAAAGAAATATAATAGAGAATTTTGTATCGAAACTTATTGACGTTTTGTTACAATTCAGAAAGTGACTAAATTCAAATTTATATTTTATTGTTATTAACACAAATTAAAACAAGTATAATAATATTAATTCTTTAATATTATTACATGTCTCTCTCTAGTGTCCATTCGCCGTAAAGGTTCGGAGGTCTTCTTGATCTCTGACTTCTCACTCGGTTATCGCCGTCGGGCATAGTCTCCGTTAAGAGAGAAGGCTGATATGAATTGTCCTCGGCGTTCTCCTGAGAAGTAAACGTTTTTTCTGTTGATTTTTTGGTGCCTGGGGAGTATATCTGATTATTGCTTGATAGTCGTAAGACAGGCTCCTCTCCCTCGACGTCTATTATCCACGACGTGTTTCTTCCTTTTGGCATAAGATATTGCTGATTTGTTAACTCATGATTGGAGGACGGCTTGTATCCGACTGATTGGCCTTGGTCGAATGTGCTCACTATTGGTCTTCTAATCTGCCTTCCAAAAACCATTTCCGCCGGAGATTTACCATAATAGTTTGCTGAGATGCGATGATAAAATAACATCTTCTGGAGGAAGACGTCAAATTCCATATGACACTGGCTTAGCTTCCAACATTTGATCCCCTTCTTTATTGTCTGGACAGCTCTCTCTGCCCTCCCATTTGCCATTGGAAAGTAAGGCGGAGATTCTATCTTTCGAGCTCCTTGATTCTCAATCCATGCTAAAAATTCTTTTGATGTAAACTCAGGAGCGTTGTCGGATACTATGCATTCTGGTATTCCGAATCTGGTGAATACTGTTCGTAGGCATTTGATGACGTTTTCAGTTGTTTTCAGTTGGTTCTAAAGGCTTCGATCCATCCCGATCCTGAATCAACGATTATTAAAATGTTTCCGACGTCTCGGGAGTACGCCCAATCTATGTGAAGTCTTTCAAAGGGTGTGGCGTTTGGCCACTCGTGGACTGTCTTTTGTTTCTGGGGGCGTAAAGTAGAACATATTTCACATTTTTTCACATATTGTTCGATGTCTCTCGTTATACCAGGCCACCATGCTGCGTTTTGAATCATCCTGCAGGATGATTGGATGCCACTGTGAGATTCCTTGTGGAACGAATCTATCGCCTTTTGCCTTAAACGTTCTGGTATGAATAGACGAGATCCTTTATATAGCATTCCATTTTCGATTGTGAGAGATGCTGAAACCGCCTTAAATGAGGATTCATACTGACTGCAGTTTGACCATTTTCCACGTTTTACCCTGTTCATAATTCCTTGTATACGAGTGTCTAATTGTAACTCACTTTTTACTTCTTGGGGTTTTAAAATTGTTTGAAAGACGACACTGTGCATTCTAGCATGGCTCAATGTCTTAAAATCGACCGCTTGATTACTAAATCGTAATCTCGTCAATGCATCCGCATGAGTAATTTCTTTTCCTGGAACATGTGTAATGATGTAATCATATTGCATCAGATTTAAAGCCCATTTCGTAATTCGCAGAGAAGTATGATCCGGTATTGCTTGATTACTTCCTAATAAATATATGAGCGGGCGGTGGTCAGTTTGTAATGTAAATTTTCGCCCTAATAGAAAGTGGCTTAATCTTGAAACTGACCAGACTATGGCTAATGCTTCTCTTTCTATATTAGAGTAGTTCTTTTCTGCTTCCGATAATGTCCTCGAGACGAATATGACTGGATGTCCTTCTTGTGTGAGGACTGCTCCTATGGCTTCTTTCGATGCATCTGTAGTTAATGTTGCTTCTTTTTTTAGACAATACGATCTAACTATGGGATGGGAACTCAGTTCCGTTTTTTAGCTTATCAAAACTTTCTTGACATTCCTTTGACCATATGAATTGAGCTTCTTTTTTTCGGAGGTT
The DNA here is from genome assembly GCA_959609185.1 of Schmidtea polychroa. Classification (NCBI taxonomy): domain Eukaryota; kingdom Metazoa; phylum Platyhelminthes; order Tricladida; family Dugesiidae; genus Schmidtea; species Schmidtea polychroa. Next base: position 99,464 of record CAUHTR010007422.1, on the reverse strand, counting down.
ATTTATCGGTGATATTTTATTCGAGAATTGTGGTATCAACCGGCCGAAATAATTTACTAAGCCTATAAAACTTTCAACTTCTTTTTTGTTGGATGGCACTGATATATCTTGTATTTTATTGACCAGCTTTTGGTCCGGTTGGATGCCTCGGCTTGAAATACTGAATCCGAGGAACGTTTATTTCGTCGACATATTCGATTGATTTGTCCTTGTTTATTGTAATCTTTTTTTCTTTTAATCTTTGCTTTACCGCCTCTAATCGTTTTTTTAGAGCCTCGTCATTCTCTCCAAAGACTAATATATCGTCTTGATAGATTAAAATGCCTTTTATATCGGCTAGTATGTCTTCCATTGTCTCTGGAATATAGAAGATGAGTTCTTCATACCCATTTGTAGTCGGTTGACGTAGAATAGACCTTTCGAGGTATTTATGATGGAAAGTTGCCTTGCATTATTGTCTAGTTCAATTTGCCAATATGCCGATTTCAGATCTATCTTTGCGAATCTTTTTGCATTCTTCATACGGGCAAAAATAGTCTCAATATTTGGCAGAGGATACGTTTCAGTTTTAATCTTACGGTTTACGTGGACCTTGAAATCAACGCACATGCGCAATTCCCCATTGTCTTTCTTGATCCATACCACTGGTGAACAATTGGCAACTGGATCGCGACAAGGGGAGATTATACCCATTTCTTCTAGGCGTAGGAGCTCAGCGTTGACTTTGCTCTCTAATGCTAACGGTACTGGTCTTGCTCTGCAAAAGAAATTATTAGCATCTTTAAGAGTTCCATTTTTGCCTGTACACCTCGTATACTTGGAAGGAAGTTGCTCGATTTATTCTTTGCTGTTGCTGAATTGATGGTCATAGTATCTTCAATAATATCTTGTCCCAACAATCCATATGATTTCTCTGATTCAATAACTGTTAACTTGATAGCATGAATTCTTTTTCCGTTTCTACTTCTGCTGTGAAGTAACCTAGGCATTTCATAATGTGACCGTCGTAGGCTGTGAGTTTCATATTATGATATTTTAACTTCGGTTCACCCAAGTCTTTCCAAAGTTTCGACGAAATTATAGAGACATCTGCTCCCGTATCGATTTGCATCTGAATTTTGTTTGAGTTTATTAAGCAGCTTACCAATTCTTTGTGACATGAATTTACTGCACATATGGATCCTATGTCCAATTCTGTAGAGCTTTCTATAACGGAATTCACATGCTTATTTTGTTTGTTCTGCCCTGATAGGCATACAATTGCGAAGTGATTCGGTTTTGAACAGTTTAGGCATTTTTTCCCGAAAGCTGGACATTTTCCTCGGGCGTGGTCTGACCCACAAAACTTGCATTTTGTTATTGATTTCTGCTCTCTTCTGATATAGTGTAGCTCCTTGTTGTCTTCTTCTGATTCTGCAGGGGTTACGTTCTTGTTGATGAAGCTTTTCAATTGCTCCATGTTTTGAACGAACTCTTTGATGTCGTCGACGCTTGGTTCCAAATGGCCTATCTTTTCCAACAAACGCTTTTTAGATTCACTGTCATGTAATCCTGAAATTAGTGACATTGTAATCATGTCTTCTGTCGGATCTGTTGATTCCTTTAGTTTTGAGAATTGACAGAATTCGGCTCCCTTTCTTAGTCTGAGAATGAAATCGCTGATTCCTTCTGATTCCTTCTGCTTTAATGAGAAAAATTTATTTCTTTCTGCTATCACTAGTCTTGTCTTTGGTTGTAGGAACGATTTTATAGTTCTTTCGATTTCTTCGTATTTGACTGTTTGAATATTTCTCGGGGACAACATTGATATGACTTTGCCAAGGGCCTCGAACCCGCATACGGCAATGAAATTGTCTGTTATTACATTCTGTTTATCCGAATCAACCCATTTGTTAATTCGAGTCATTGCACTGAATGTCATCATCCATGTTTGACATTGATCTGCATTTGTGAGATCTAATACTGGAAATCCTGCTCGTGACGCCATTGCTTACAATTCAGAAAGTGACTAAATTCAAATTTATATTTTATTGTTATTAACACAAATTAAAACAAGTATAATAATATAATTCTTTAATATTATTACAATTGTTTTAGTTTGATGAAATGATTTATTAATTTGTTGTCATTCATTGAAATTACTTTTTGTTTTTGCTATTAATTTATTTTACTATAAATCTTGTAATATAAATTAATATAAAATTGTAATATAAAAAATATAACATCATGTTATAATTTGTCTTAATTATTTCAAATATTTTCTAATTAATTATTGTAAATAATTGAAATAATATAACATTTAAAAAATGATCAGTTTGAGGTAACTCATTTTAATTTTCTATTAAACGTTTTATTTTCGTTGTTATTAAAGTTATCAAATTAAAATTTCATTGTTTAAAATATAAATAGTAATAGTAAAGCTTTAAAAAGACGTGGAAAATGAAGACAATAATATTAATAATAAAATGTATAATAATATTAATATGTGCGTGGTTTAATACATGTATACGCATGTGAGTGGGTTTATTCTAATATGTATTAACATCTATTACACTAAGATCTACTACTTATTGGTAATAAATAATTTCCAACCCTTACTCGATTTATTGATAACTAAAACATGTTGGTTTGTAAATATTTCAATAAGGATGAATGAATGAATGAGAAAGATGTATATTTGTCTAGAAAGATGTATAAATTCAAAAATGGTGTACTAAAAATGAAATTTCAGAATTTTGATTACATAATAGTCTCAAGTATATTGACATAAAAAAATTCTTATAAAAAATCAAAATTTATGACGTAATCAGCTATTTAAAAATTTAAAATTATTATATAATCGATGATTAAAACAGAAAATAAAATTATGACACAATCAACGATTTAAACAAAATTAAATTATTATGTAATCGATAATTAAAACAAAATTAAAAGTATTGTGTAATCAACGATTAAAACTAAATTAAAATTATTACGTAACCGAAAATTAAAACAAAATTTTAAATTAAAAAAAAATGATTCGATTGTTCTATATTTGATCTTGATATTCCATGACCTTGAAAGTGCGATGGAGTCCTCATTATATACTACTGAAATCAATTCCGCAATCTATGATCAAATATTCATTCCAATTTTTTCCAATTTATGAAAATAAATGACTCAAAAATGCTACTTAGACTTATACGTGAGTATACGGAAATTAAAATTTTAAAAAAGTAAACAATTTAATTTAATTAAAATAATAAATAAAATAACGAAGTAATAAGGAAGTAATTAAATTAAAATAATAATAATAAATAAGTTAATTAATAAAATTTAAATAAGATGAATAAATAAGTAAAAATAAGTAAAAATAAGTAAAAATAAGTTTAAAAAATAGGTACTTCTGATTTTAAGATCTTGACGAAGAGTTTTAGTAATTACTGGAAACGAGTAACGTGCGAAGCGTTGTTAATTAGATCTTTAAATCCTATAATTAATATTCAAAGTTCCCAGTCTACTGGCATTTTGAATTTATTTAAATAATTTAACTTGTATATTTAATATTTGGGATGATTTTATTGTTTGTTAAATTTTTTTTTAAAAATTTTTAATAATTTTTAAATTTAAATTAAATTTATTTTTTATATTAACTTTAAAAAAATTTTTGTATGAGAATGTTAACAATTTTACTCGTTCTTTAAAATTAAAATAATTTTGATGATTAAAAAAATGTTTTTAAAATTTCATTAAAATATTTTTTTTAATTTGATACAATTTGATTACGATTATTATTTGTTAATTTTTTGAATATTCTTATTTTTTATTTAGTTGTTATTAATACGATTCCTGGCCTGAAGAAGACTGTGAAACGGTCGAAATATATAATGTTATATTTTAATATACTGGAGTGGGGATTTTCTATTATAAAATCTTTGCTTTCTTTCTTTGATTATTTATATAAAAATAATAAATACAATATAATTAAATAAAATAATTAAAATATATTAAATAATAAAATGAATTTAAATAATTAAAAATGATAAATAAAAATTATTAAATAAAGAAATTAAAATAAATTAACAAAATTTGTTACATTAAATACCATTATTAAAAACACCATTTCTTTATATTATCATCCTTGAGCAAGTCAATAACTGAATCAAGATTCCTACTGAAATGAGGGTCTCTAAGATTATAGTTATTGGTAGTAATTCAGATCTGTATTTCTCATTACAGCGTTCTAAGGGAAATGAATCCGTATTCCCTATCAATATTTTATTATTACAACTGAACTGTTTTCAATATGTTTCAAGTTTAACTTATTGCAGTTTACACATTCTTAATTTAAACAGGTCAAGTATAAGAGGTCACCAATAACGAATATCCCATGTTTATTAGGTATGCGACACACGTCTAATGAAAAATCTTTTCGCTCTTCATATCTAAAGTTTATAGAAATTTTTGAATGTTTATGAATATTTGCTTTTTTAAAGCAAATATAAAGAGGCATGCTATTCAGAATGTAACAAAAGCGAATTAGTTCCAATTTTATATATTACATATTTTCTTAATTTGCGAACCTACGAAGATGTAAATCACAACAATATTAATACACGTACGGTGTATAGTTCAACGTTTTATATTAACGTATTCGTGCCTATTTTATACTAACCCGTGAGTACATAATGCGTGCTGTGCATCCATATGCACTCATTATAAGAAGCTAAAATTTTACTTCTGTACTATATTTATTTAAAATTTATTGGTTTTTGCTTATTTTACACTGTATATATTTATTATTATTATTATTATTATTATTATTATTATTATTATTATTATTATTATTATTATTATTATTATTATTATTATTATTATCATTATCATTATTACTTCGATTACCTTTGGAAAATTGAATTTTTTGATTTGAAAAGAGTAAAAATCTACAAGGAATTCTACAAGAACAGGAATGCACACAGGCGAAAGTCTACAAATACACACACATAGGCATGCATTTTAGTCACAAGCACTATATTTCCGTAAATTCACAATAAAGTCGATATTTTTTCAGTATTTTGTAATCATAAAAGTATTATCAAATAATTTTGTAAAAATTTGAATTTAATGTTTATATTGTAAATTGAAACAATTTTGATAGAAAAATTTCAATATTATAAAATTATTAAAATAATTTCGAATACTAATAAAGACATTGCGTTTTTTTCTAGCAATGGAGACGGATTTAGGTATTGAATTTTGGCAGAATAGACACCTTTTCGCAGGAAAAGAATTTTAACATCGAGGTATAAGGTTGCATGAAGAAACGAAGTATTTGACATAGGGTTCAACTAATTTCATTATTTTATCAATGATTAAAATTTTAACCATTTTTCAATATTCAGTAAAGTTTTTGGATCGAAAGTATTTACCAAACTATTTGATTTAATTAAAAAATTAATTAAAAATTATTAATAATTATTTATAATGTATAATTTATAAAATATTAAATGACATTAAAAATGCCCTTGAACCAAGAAAAAGAATTTTTATAATTTTCTATTAATATTACATTAGAGGTCAAGGACCAAATGTGAAACAGTTCAGAGTATATTGCGTAATTCAATACAATGTGTTAGTTATTACGCAATATACATTACTATTTAATAGTGATCACTCTGTGTTAATATTAATAAACCTTTAGATGGAACCAATTGTTGTAACTGGCGACCACGCCGAAAATGTTCACACAATGACGACTCGAGGAGAAGGGAAAAATTCTGCAAGAGACGCGCTACCGAAACGTGCGCAAGAACTCTGGGATATGGAAATTAGAAGATACGACAGCAGATGTCCAAGGAAGCTGAAAAATGGATACAGGCAATTGATGATTGGATCGCTAGGAATGATTTGAAGAGGACAGCAGCTTTCGATTTTCTCCTTTGCGATGAAGCGGCTATACTGTGGAAAAATTTCAAAACAGAAAAAACAACAGATAAAGCAGCTAAAGAATGGTTTTCCGAAACATTTACAATTAAATTGACTATTATAGACTATTATAGAACTTCCTGCAATTAGACAAGAGGGACAATGAGAGATATGCAACCTTCGAAATCAGGGTATTAAAATTAGTGAGTGAAGTTATTAATTCAGGAATGAGGGTAGAGGAGATTGCCAATGAAATTATAACTGGACGCGTCAGAGACAGAAGATTAAAGGATATTCTAACAATGGAACCATCGATGACAGCAGAAGAACGAAATCAACTGGCCAAAATTTACGAAAAAGTGGAATCAAAAGAAAATACGGAAGAAATTATGGTAATTAAGAAGAGTAGTTACGCGGAAGCAAGAAGGAGAAGGAATTCAGAAACGTTTACAAGAGAAACAAATGGAAGTAACACCAATGTATTAAGAAGCCAAGGAAATTACAAAAGAGAGAATTTACCAGATAATTCTTATAACAGAAATAACGAAATGAATCATACAGTCGAACGGAATGTGCACAGAAGGACACCAACGTTTCGCTTAAACACATTGCCAAGAGATTATACAATCGATCTAGAGGCCTTCCTGATCCAAGAAACGGTGAATTACAGTCAGGCCAATGTTTTTGCTGTGGAGAATATGGGCACAGAAGATATGAATGTCCACTAAAAGATAAATGTTTGATATGTGGTAATGGAGGGCATAATTTCCGTGATTGTTATTTATTAAGAAAGAAAGAACAGAACTATGAGAACAAGAAAATGATAGCTTGTGTGCATGACGAAGAAAACGGAAGAAATTACTCGGATGATGCAGAAACAAGAGAATCAATTAATGATTATGCAATTCATGATGTGGAAATTGAAAAAAAACACGAGGAACTCTATTGCATACATTTCGTCAATGAGGTTGTAAAAGAAGAAAATCGGTATGACAGAACAGAAGGTATGCGACATCAGATGGAAGAGAATGGAAGAGAATGGAGCAAGATGATGATAAATGATGTTGAGATTGAGATGTTGTGGGATTCTGGAGCTTCAATTACATTGATAAATGAGGAAACATGAAATAAAATTGGCAGTCCACGTTTAAGCAGCAGTGAAATCAAAATATGTGGAGTTTTTCCAGGAACTCAAAAACCACAGGGATGTACAGAAGTAAATGTTTATTGGCACAATAAGATGAGGACTATCAAAATAATTGTTATTAAAAATATATTTCCAGGTTTTATTGGTGGGATAGATACTTTGAAAGCATTTGGAGTGCAGTTGATGTAAATTAACAATATGGAATCCGAGACAAAGATTAGCAATTATACTGATGACGAGAGAAGAAAAAAAGCAAAAAAGGAATTGGGAAGAAATGAATTGACAACAATTAACAATTTATTAGATGAATTCGGTTCAACATTTATGGCAGCCAGATTTGATTTAGGATTCACAAGAATTGTAGAGCACGAAATTAATACATCTGGGAATCCAACAATGCAATTTCCAAGACGACAACCGATGCAGAAAGTTGACGATATGATAAAGGAGTTAACAAAAGCTGGAGTTATAAGACGCTGTAAAAGTCCATGGAGCTCCCCATTGGTTGTGGTAGGAAAGAAAGACGGCTCAATAAGAATATGCGTAGATTATCGAGAGTTGAATAAGATGACAGAAAGAGAATTTTTCCTTATGCCCAACATATCCCAATTACTCAATAACCTATCAGGATCTAAATTCTTTTCTTCTTTAGATCTTGGAAAAGCATACTATCAGGTCACATTAGCAGAAGAAGCACAAGATAAAACGGCTTTAGTTCCAAAGAAGATCAATTTTGTTTCAATCGACTTCCATTTGGATTATCAACGGCTCCAGCAACATTTCATCGATTAATGCACACGATGTTAGAGGGTATATTGTTTAATGGAGCAATTATTTATTTAGACGATATTCTGGTATATGGCAAAAACCAGTCTGAACATGATGAGCGATTGCGAGAAGTTTTCAAAAGAATAAAAAAAACAGGACTAAGAATAAATCCGGAGAAGTGCGAAATTTACAAAATCAAATTAAAATTCCTTGGTCACACCGTCAGTGAAAATGGAATACAGACAAATTCAGAGAAGATCAAGTCAATTACAGAAGCGACGAAACCACAGTGTGCTTAACAACTACGATTTGTCAAAGATTATGCTAAAATAGCAGCACCCCTGCATGCAGCAGGGTCAAGTTGTGATAAAACAATCGAATGGTCAGAAAATTGTGAAAACAGTTTTAAACAACTTAAAGAAGCCTTAACACAAGCACCTATTCTTGAATTTCCTCGTATAAACCGTAAATTTATTTTGGATACTGATGCCAGTTTTGAAGCTATTGAAGCAGTGTTGAGTCAAATAAAAGAAGACGGGTCAGAAATAGTTATCGCATACGGTTCAAGAAATGTGACGACCCATGAAAAGGGATACTGCGTAACAAGGAAAGAGTTATTGGCATTGCATGAATATGTTTTATATTTTAGACAGTATTTATACGGGAAAGAATTCGTGGCTCGAACAGATCACAAAGCTTTAGTATTTATGAACAACAAAGAAAAGCAATAAGTCCACAATTTCAAACATGGATGGCTAATCTATCGGAATACGATTTCCAATTGAAATACCGGAAAGGTGAAGAACATGCAAACGCAGATGGATTATCAAGGATCGAGGGTAGTTTATGAACACAGTGTCAGACAGCACATGTACAACATAAACAAGAAAGATCAAAAGTAAGATATATCAATTTGATACAAAAAACACAGACAATGTTAGAAATTACGGAAGAACAGAAGAAAGATAAATTGTTCCAGGAAGTGATGGAAATTCTTAAGAATCAGATAGATGTTCGGAAGGAATCGTTTCTAAATAGTTTTTTTATTCAGATATAAAGATCGGTTAAAGATATCGGATGATATGCTTGTATTGGAAGCAGACAAAATAGATCTAGTGATAATCCCATAAAGCTATCAATCTAAACTAGTCATTAAAATACATGAGGATTTATGTCACGTTGGAATTAAGAAACTGTTTCATTATTTGGAAGGGAAGTTTTTCTGACCGAAAATGCAAGAAACTGTTAAAGAGATAGTAAAACGACGTGTCACGTGTTCAAGAAGGAAAATAGACCAAGGGAAGACAAAGGAAATTTTAAATCCACGCGAAAGTTCTGAATTTCTAGAACAAATTGTGATGGATGTTGCTTTCATGGAGAGAGCTTCAACCGACAAAAGTATGTTATCGTTATTATTTATAGGTTTAACAAATTAGTAAGTCTAACGGCTACAGCAAACCAAGATGAAAAAACTATTTTGAAGACGCTAATGAACAATTGGATTTTCAAATATGGTAGACCTCAAAGTATATTGAAAGACAGAGGGCGAAATTTTGAAAGCAAATATTTTAAGGAAAAATTAGAACAACTTGGAATAAAGCAAGAATTCGCCTCGCCATATCAACATCAGTCGAATGGTTTAGTGGAAAGAGCTATCAGAACAATGAGAGATTTAGTTGTGACTACGATGAAAGGGGACTGGGCTGAAAAACAGTGGCACAAACTGCTGCCTCGAATTGAATTCAGTATAAATGCAACTTATCAAAGTTCTACAAAATATTCACCATTTGAGATAGTATATGGACGAAAAATAACGTAAAATTACTAATCAAGTACACGATATTTCGGAAGAAGCACAAAAGAATAACAAGCAAGCTGCGCAAAAGATGAGAAAATTTGAAAAATACAAAAGAATTAAACGACATTTTGAAGTGGGGGAGGAGGTACTAGTAAGACGAGAACCACATAGAAGAAACAAAAATGATATTATATATGATGGTCCATATAAACTTCTTAGATTTGTTTCAGATCATGTTGAATTGCAATATTCAGATACGACGCGGCACCGACGAATCGAATGGTTAAAGAGATGGCATCAATCTTATGAAAGGGAGAGTAATGATATTATATTAGAGGGCAAGGACCAAATGTGAAGCAGTTCATAGTATATTGTGTAATTCAATTCAATGTGTTAGTTATTACGCAATATACATTACTATTTAATAGTGATCACTCTGTGTTAATATTAATAAATCTTTAGATGGAACCAATTGTTGTAACTATGTAAAAGATTTATATATATATATCAGTTTGTTTGAGTCTTGAATGATGAATTTCGAATGATTTGTCCAGTTGTTTATAATAAACTTTTTATTTATGATTTATAAATCATGATTGATAGTTGAAAGATAAATATGGTATACATGATAAATATTTGTCAATACGATTTGTCAGTATATTTAAACAAAATAATGGTGACAATAATTATAGTAAATGAAGAATAACCCAAATCTTACAATGTTAAACCATCGTGCTATGGTCATTCAGGGAATATTATATATGTGAATTATATACTAATTGTACAATTCGTATTTACTTTTATAGTTTTTTCTTTCATAAATGTTTGATAACATAATCTTTGTTTATAGACTTTCCAGTGCAATTGTTGTTCACACTCTTGAAAGAAATCCTTCATTACCTTTCCTAAATTTACAGCACTTGTGCAAAGACAGATTGAAAGAGAAACCATAGGAGTACCTGATAATAGGAAAGAATTATTGAATACACTTGCAAGGTATGCCCGATCAAAACCGAAAAATTCAAATGTATTCAGATATTGAAAAAAATGTTCCTTGAGCATGCAGCCAAGAATGATTTCTATTTTGATGACGTCACTTATAGTGTATGATGAATGAACTTAAATGTTTACTGTGTAAAATCTACACCTTTAAAAAGTTGGAAATATATAAAATACTAATATTATATAGAGACTGGTTTAAAAGAAGGTATTACGCCATCTGTCGAGATCTACGTAAGTTCCAGTGGGTTGTTATAATAACTAAAGAAGAGTCTCAAGTATATATTATGGTTTTTTGAACTAAATGGTAATCAAGTAAATTAAGCCTTTGGTTCATAATTTTCACATAATAAAATATTTTACAGCACAGTATTATCATTCACTTGTTTAATAATAATGTTGGATTTGGTAAGAAAACCAAGATTTTATATATAAAAAGAAAGGCATAACAAATATTGGTAAAATCAATAAAAGTGCAAAATTACTTGAAACTTACTAAAAATCAAAAATCAATATTGAATAGGAGTATCGGGTATGGTTGAACGCCAAATTGATAGACGAGTTCAGAAATTATAATGAAAATTTAATGGGGTATTTATAGGGAAAGTTAGTGCGAAAAAACAAATTAATTAAAATTAATTAATAAATAATGGAAAGCCCGAGCACATGCGAAACCCAAGCGCTGAAGGAAACCCGAAGCGCAGTGATACCCGATCGACCAAATAAGAGAGGAAATGTTCAAAGCGCCAAATTAAAATAATTTGAAAACCCTCAAATGTTTACCTAGGATTCCCGGGAGATAATTAATTGCAATTTTGCAGATAATTGATCTCTCAGAAACAGTAAGGCGGCCAGTTGGTCGAAGAAACTAAAAGAAGCTCAGTGAATCAGGAGATCAGCAATCAGAGAACGAAATATCATAATTGGAAAAAAGTTTAATCCTCGTACCCTTCCGGTTATCTACCTTAACGAGTTATTTATATTGAGCGAAAGGTGCAAATCTAGTGACAAATTTTAATTTGATTCAAATTGAATAAAGTTATTCTGTGTTGGGTTTTGATTTATTTGTTTAAATAAGAACACGAGCAGTCAGAGAGAACCGACTTGAAAAATAAAACCAAACAGTATTATTATTATTATTATTATTATTATTATTATTATTATTATTATTATTATTATTATTATTATTATTATTATTATTATTATTATTATTATTATTATTATTATTATTATTATTATTATTATTATTACCATTAAATATGAATCTGAGATAATGTTTCTATGTCTATTATCAGAATCATCATTTAACGTCACAACTATTTCTTTGGTTTTAATCCGATCTGCCTTATCGGACAGGAATATCCTGCTGCATATCATTAAAATGAACCCAGAAATCCCAATGGTCAAGATTGATGTAGAAACGGTAATTCCTCCTTGATGAGCATGGAAAACCAGTGTCAACATGATTGCAGATGAACTGAAAGAACCGGAAAAGATGGAAATGATGAGATTTTGATGTTTTGGAACAAGAATAGCCAGTGGGAAATTGCAAATACAAATAGATTGAGCAAAAAGTCCCAGAAAAACGAATGCCGGGAATATTAATATGTCTCTAATTAGAAAGCTCGAGGAGAAAAATAAACATCCAATTAGAAGAAATGAAGCTGACACCAGTTTTGTCGTTTTGAAACCATATCTGTCCATTAGTAATCCCAAAGGGAAAGAAAACAAATGACATGATGCTATTCCTGTGATTAGAATGTAACCGAAAGTTTCATTTTGTTTCGTAGCATTGGCATTGTCGAGGGTTCGATTGAATTGGTTAAGGAAAAATCCGTTCTCCTTCAGAATCGGCAGGAGAGAATTCAATCCGAATAAAATTCCACTGTAGAAAATCATCTCGATTTCAGCGACAATTATCACAAAACACGAGACGAAATTTTTAGGTTTTAATATTAAATTAATTTCTTTCGGATTATTATTGAAGACTTTTTCTGATAACATTTAAATTTTATTAAGGTTATTTTCAATATCGATTTGAATATTAAAACAACTGTGATAAGGTTAAATATTATTGAAAAGTTATTAAAAATTATTTTATTTCAGTTTCAATTACGATTTTTTTAATTTGGTTAACTAAACTTTTTTGTTATTAATAAGAAAAATAAATAAGACAAATTTATTTAATTGAAAGCTAGTTTCAATAATATTCTTTAATTAGTTTAGTCGATTAATGTCGAAGGTTTTAGATATAGAACTTATGTTCATCAAAACATGTTTCAAATTTTCAGTTGCATTTATTCAAGATGATAAACTTTAAAACTCTTATCATGAAGCTATTTGTTGCGTTTTTTACTTTTCTTTATTGTTTTCAAATTACAATTGGCACATTGAGTTTGTTTATTTGGAGGTCGACTTTTTTTCAACTCTTGTGGAATCCTTCCTCGTTATTTTGGATGGGATAAATAAAATCTGACCATACTCCAGCCAAATGCTACAAGATCCCTCGACTTTTTGTTTGCACATATTCAATGTCTCTGTAATGGATTATTTACTGTAACATCAATGATATAAGTGAAAAGAGAGGCATACCATTTTCCTAATATAAAAGCGATTCTATATTTTGAGAAATTCGGTTTACGTTTTTAATGTGTTCATTAGATAAACTACTGGACAAATATTACAGCATAGTAACTATAATGAAATATTAATAATATAATACAGTAAGCATAATTTATTGTTATATAAATAACAGTACCTTATAAAGTGAATTCTACATTTCAGTTAGATAAAATGAGATCACATGATGATAGACACACGTCTATACAATGAAGAGAAGAACTATGGTAAAATGGCAGGAATATTAGGAATTAGAAACGTGAAATTGCGCGTTTCAATCAACAAGAAGAAAAAGTAAATTTAATAAAAATATTGATAAAGTTGAATTTAAACGATTTTGCAAGGATGATACGTTGTCATCTGACAAAGATGATTAGTAGATGGTTCTCAAATAACTTTAATCCTTCTACTCAATATTTAGTAAATTTTCATCATATGATTTACTGTATTTGTTAAAAAATTACCTTGTACCAAATATAAAGATGAATATTTTTATTCGTAGAAGGTTGAAGTTCCTTATCTTCACTTGATGAGGTGTTAATGTCGAATGCAACCCCAACACTAAGCATGCTTCCTGGGAAATTATTTATTAATACAGGACAATAAATTAACAATAAACTATTCTAAATAAGTTATTCTATATCATGGGAAATTTTACACGTGAATGCCTAACAACCAATGTGTAGGACATTTATAATTGCTCCTTATTTCTCGCATTTATTTAGCGTTTTCGAAATTAAATTTATTCAAGTGAAATTATCATTCTTCTTTACTTTAATAAGCAAAAACAGCAAAAATTCCAAAACTATTAGTAGATGCAATCAGGCCCGGCGTGAGGCGGGTACGATGCGTGATTTTCACGCAGGCGCCACGGCGGAAAAATACAAAAGGCGGCAAAATTGTACAGAAATTTGTTATTTTCATAAGATTTTTATGTTTTTATAATAAATATGAATTAAATTAAAAGTAATAACGTTATATTGTTTTGTTATGTATGCATTTATCGTTTTTTTACTCTTATTATGGAATGCGAAGGCGGTAATATGCAATTTTCACACATCATCTGAAACTCTAGCGCCGGTGCTGAGTGCAATAATTATCTAGTAGAAGAGACCATATTTATGAGCATATACAACAGAAAATATAAATTCACTGGAGCAAACAATGTTGACATCTTGTTTTTAAATTATTTTCGAATATGAAATTTATTTTTTGAAATTTATCGCTTTATTTGTCTCGGAATCGAAAGTTAAATAATTGAAATCCAAATGCTAAATTTTTTTCTATCTTCAATGTGAATTATGGCTACTGATGGGTATTAATTGGTGTTGGGAGTGTTCACATATGTCTGGTTTGGTTTAACCCAAAATTTGTTAGGAATATATGAGTTACAAGGTTACATTGAAGCTGGAGAAAGTTGTTGAAAACTAGAGCAGGCTTATAATTTTTTTTATTTCTACAGAACTTTTATGACCTTGTAGTTTACCAGTTAATTGTTTACAGTTTAATTGGGTTAGGATTATGTTTGAAAATTTTGTTTTTGTTTAAAATCAAGTTAGAGAACTGAAAGTTCCGAAAATTACAAAGGAATAAAACCGACGTAATCTCCATTTGTGAGTTGTACCGGAAAAGTCGAGTCCGACATGTTCTGACAAGAGGAAAAGTAATTGTTTAAGAAAATTTACACAAAAAAGACCAACTGTAACCATAACCCTAAAAGGATTACTTCAGAAAATAACCATTCATTGGTTATCGTTGAATTCAAACACAACATCAAACTACCAATGAAAATATTCACTGATGCGAGAAATTCGAATCAAAGGTTTAAAATGTTTAGGTGGTTGTAGTACAACATTAAAGTTATACCGAACAAAAAGGAATCGATGCTTATTTCGATAATTAAAAATCAAGTAGTTGAATGGATTTTTTTATATACTGATGGACAGTGAAGTTACCGTGGCCTC
Organism: Schmidtea polychroa; assembly: GCA_959609185.1. Classification (NCBI taxonomy): domain Eukaryota; kingdom Metazoa; phylum Platyhelminthes; order Tricladida; family Dugesiidae; genus Schmidtea; species Schmidtea polychroa. The sequence goes on along the minus strand of CAUHTR010007422.1, from coordinate 84,265 downwards.
ATCAGTGAAGGTTTTCAGCATTTTACAGTATGTCATAAATAAAACTTTATCGAACCAACAACTAGAGTTCATAGTCACCACAAAGGATCACTTAATAATGTGTTGACACAAAAATATAATGCAAAGACATCGAAATCGTTGTTCGTGAAGAGTTTTTGCCTAAATTCAATTGGAAGTGGAATAACAAAGATGATTTGACTGAATCCTTATTTAAGTTAATTAAAATCAAATCGTGACTTTATTCTGACTTTTCTAAAATTTTATATTCTACTTATGGCAGGGTTTATTTTCCTTGATCGGGCTCGCAAATTAACCTCTTAACGGTTTAACCCGTATATATGGGCAAACTGAATATGGATTTTTGGATTATCCCGTATATATACGGGCAGGCTTCATATTAAATTTAAATGGAATTCTGCGCCTCTGTTTCGTTTTAGATTATCCTGTATGGATTTGTACGCTGTCTGTACAAGCCCAGTATAAATATTTATATTTTTTGAACCATATAAGATTTTGATGAAATTTTCTTATGGATAACATCCTTATAACTTAGTCTTCCATTATTGACAATAAAAAAATGCGACCTTTTTTGAAACATTTTTTCCTGGAGAAAAGGGACCGTTAGGAGGTTAAATGATGTAATAACTGTACTCGTTGAGTAATTGACAATCGGGTTTTGATAGAAAAGCGTTCCAATTTTGTCTAAATATTAAAAACATTATTAAAATCATTTAAATTATGTTTTTCGTGGTCCAGGTTTCTTAATTAAAAGAGTTTCCATGATTTGCGTTTTATAAAATAGAGAATAAAAATTTAACTCAATAACTTTTCAACTTATAAAAAACTGTCTCATTTAAACAAAATATTAAAATGGATAATTTTTAGATAATCAAATTTAATTTATATGTTGTCTACAAATGTTTCTCAACCACCAGTCAACAAAAATCTCAAAAATATAAGTCAATGGGAAGGGAAACTGCACATGTGCGCTTGTGTGATTGGCGGAAAATAAATAAATAATTAATATTTATTGCTCAATGCAGTTTGCAGTCTTTATACAACAAAGAAAATAAAAATAGTCCTAACGCAGTGGCTCACCTGGTCTGCGATTTTCGCCGACTTGATACAGCACCAACGTGCTACAAACAATGGGTATCAGGTCGTTTGAGAACATTCATTTGGGGTTCTATTTGTGTTCGACGCCTAGAGAGCGAAGCAAAGGTGGGACATTCATTCCCTAGGAATACGTAAAACCTTTTCAAATAAAACTCTTTTTATGACTGGTGATCAAGAACTAGTTAATAAAGAGACATATCAAAATTTTGTTGAAATTCCTCAAGACTTCGTCCATAAAAAAGCTGGTTACCATGAGTGAAAGAAGGTTAAATTTGAAAAGGTTTATAGTGGGTAAACTGTATTGATAAAGCAGAACCAGAGCTAAATATGAAAAATATGTTTTTAAAATTAGAAAGGTATGATACGCAAGGTCGCTTACAAAACTCTCAGCGCCAGGAAAATAAATTTTGGTGGACTCCCTTCCGTATTAAGAAACAAGAAATTTAAAATTGAACATAAAACCGGCTTATTTAATCTTATTTAAAAACACCAAAATACAAAATTAAAAAATGTAAAAGTTGCTTTGCAAAAACAAAAGAAATTTAAAATATTTGCGATTTTAACGTTATGCAAAATCATTATTAACTCCAGAATATGCTCGACCTTTGACTTAACCAAAAGTAATATGCTGTCGGCTGTCAGTCGTCGGGCATAAGATTGGCAATCTAACCACACTCGTATATACATGTTTAGGTTGTCACGTATACCACCATGAGATGCGTTTCTAAATACTTTTAAAATGACTAATTTGTAACATTTTGTCTATATATGTGCGTTTTCAAAAACTTATAAACAGAGTGTTGATGTCCAGAACCCCTTTGAATTACTGAGCTACACGAATTGTTCCAGCCTCCATTCGTATGTGAATGCGCCTGATTGCCCACTATGAATATGTAGCAATCAAGGAAACTATGAGATTCAAATTTTGAACGACTCGATCGGATGTGCAAAGTTTTAACTGAATGTCTCAGCTTCAGTGAACCGTAAAATAGTAATTTTTCAATACATAAGGGTCTCCTTACTTCAAAAATGATTCGGCAAAAGATTAAATAGTTACATATTATTATCTCATCTTTCTTATTGTTCAGCCTTAGATCCTTTCGATGATTTTTCATTAAGGTTTATTATGTACATCTTCGTAGTAAAGATTTCGATGATGCTCAAATGGAAATTTAAGAATTTATTAATTCCAAATCAAAACAATGAAATCACCAAAAAATAGAGCATCTAATAAAATGATGGCTACATTTTTAAATGAAAGAAAGTTATTCTTCTTGATATATTTGAAGACACACAAATAGCATTAATTAAAACAAAATAATGGTTACATCATAATAAATAAACAAATATCGATAAATATATGATAGGACTTTTGATCATTTACCTTTTGAAAAGAAGAACAACTGGATGTATAAAGGTCAAGGATGACACACCAATCAAGATATAATTTAGAATGTTGACTGACGTAGAATCCTTGAATGAGAGTGGGTATTGCAGAAAGCTTATAATCCCACAAATTGTTGTACAGACTCCTGAAGCTTGTCCAAAATATTCTTTCGGAAAAGCCATTAGTATGAATCCAGAATAAAGAGAATAGAGCAAAGATCTAGTTATTGTGAAAGCAATATACGACGCATAAATTGCCCATATTTGAGGTATCATTATTAAAATAGACATAATCAAATTCATCAAAGAACAAATCATAAAAGGAATAACAAAACATTTGAGGGTTTCTTTGTAAACCAATTCAATGTCATTTTTGTTTTGATATTCCAAATGATTCTTTAAGTAATCGACAATGAACCCAGAAAAGGGTCCTACGATCATTCCAAAAACAAATACAAAACTACTTATGAAAAGTAGATATTCAATGACTTTGGGCTGTCCTTGAAAATGGATCTCTAACTGGATATTTAATTGACTAAGAAAAAAGATATTTCGGAAAAAGATAATACAAGTAAAGACGGTATTTAATAGGTAGAATCTATTAAATACAATACTTGTAAGATTACGATATTTTGATTTCATGTAGACTTGTAGGTTTGCTGGTCCATTCTAAAAAAATTCGAATTGTTGAAATATGAAAACGATTATACACTTGATTAACTCATTAGGTCGAGAGTTTCTGTCTCAAGAATTCTCTCCGGGAATTCTAGAGAAAACTAATTTATTTGGTTTTCCCTTTTCTCGAGATTTTCTTTAAAACTATATTTCGGGTTTCTCGAGAAAAAAATATATTTTATGTTCAAAAATCGAAATTTAAGCAACCGCTGTAAAAGTTGTTTAGAAATAATTGAACTTACGTTTTTTTGATTTTCGAGTATCGAGTCGCAATATATTTGACTTTCTGTCAAACTTAAATTTTCAGCTGGGTAAAAGTCAAATATCAAAAAGAATAAACTGTTGGGTTTAGGTAATTTAAGTCGGTAACCTCTGACTCCTCGTGTCCTTTTAATCAAAATAATAAACGACTCAACGTATATTTGAATCACAAAAATATATTTCTATCGACAATCAATCACCAACGTTTTACAAGTTTGACCGATATTCCGCTCGGTGCTGATGCTTTGACTAAAGATAATATTCACCTTTTCATTCCTTAGCTTCTCTTGAGCAACGTTTTCCCTTTTTCTATTTGATTTGATTCCTTTTCACTTTTGTGTATCTCCTATTCTATATTTCCTTTTTCCCTAATTCGTCTTTTCCTTCTCCTAACTAATCTTCTTCTCAAATCCTAGCTGAGGCAAAATGCCGATTATTTTGAATTTCGACTTTGCTTTTATACTGGAATAATCACTTTGATTAATCGATTTTTGACTTGATTGCTCCTGTCTGACAATGGTTTGACAACCGGCTCCATGAACGTTGTTTGCACCATATCATGATTAATTGGCTTCCTTTGTTATTCCTTCGTAATAGTCCTAACTTTGTTTGTCTCCATTAATCATGCTGTAATGATAATCGTCTTCCGAGATTCTCATTTTTTTTACTTTTCCTGTTAATCGAGCTCGGGTTTCCTTCATCTCTCGGGTTCTCCATTGGCTCGGGTTTCCTATTAGTTTTAGAAGATGGAAGAACGTTAAAAACTTTGAAGCTCAAATACTACATAATAGAAACAAATAGGTACAGAGTAAATGTGCATATGGACAATGGTCAATGATGATGATATCTATGCGAGGAAAAGAATAAACATTATTGTGATAACTTATTATTAACAATTTGATTTATATTGATTTATTCTTGATGACATTATAATAAATTTGTATTGTTGTTATTGTGATCGTTATTATTATTATTATTATTGTCTGGTAGCAGTGATTATTGTATTATTATTATTATTATTATTATTATTATTATTATTATTATTATTATTATTATTATTATTATTATTATTATTATTATTATTATTATTATTATTATTATTTTTAAGTGCACTGTGGCACAATATTTACTTTTTCAACCATCTGGTTGATTATGTTTGTTTTATTTTTGCACTAAGTGCATTTTATTTATTGCACTGAGTGCATTTTTATTTGTTTTATGGAAAATTTTAAAAAATAAATCCAACAAATGAAAATAATAAATTTATAAATTATAGTTAATATTTTCATAGATAATAAATATTGCTTATCCCGACCATTAATAAATGGAAAATGCAAAATTACATAAAAAAGTTAAATAAGATTAGATTGAAGACTTATCACATTTATGAATTGCCTTATTTAATCGAGGATATTAACGAAATAAGAATAAATTCAAAACCGTTGTTATTATATGCACACTTTCACTTACCATCCAAAACAAAAGAAGCTCCAAAGGATCATCGGCCTATCTCTCTGTGCCGGCTGCAAGAAGCAGAAATATTTCTGTCGTTGCTGCAATGAACAAATACGGTATGATCTACCATAAAATCCAGGAAAGAGCTGTTAATGGTGAAGATTTTAAAACGTGCTTAAAAGAAATCCATGATTGCTGTATTCGCTTAGGAATAGTTTCCCCCATCTTTATAATGGATAATGCCCGCATACATCATTACAGGGGGTTGATTGATGACGCAGAAATATCGTCCTATAGGATACAATACCTTCCGCCTTATTCTCCGTTTTTGAACCCCATCGAAAACGTGTTTTCCGTTTGGAAAAATTGTGTCATTCGCAGCAATGCGCGCACTGAAGCAGAATAAAGAAGCAATATTACCGACAATTTTTATCAAATAACACCTGAACATTGTGCTTCTTTTTATCGAAAAATGCTTAAATATTTACAAAAAGCGGAGTTAAGACTGGAGATTCTTGAATAGTAAATCTTTAGCTTGAAATTTTTTAAGAATATTTTTTATATTTATAAAATATATTTATAAAATTGGTGTTTATTTTTTAATTTTTTTATGAAATTGATTGCAAATATTATGAATTTGATTGCAAAAGTTATTAAATTGGTCGGGAAATTATGAATTTGATTGCAAAGATTATGGAATTGATTGCAAAAATTATGAAATTGAACGAGAAATTATGAAATTGGTTGCAAATATTATTAAATTGGTCGTGAAACCCTATATTTCACGCTCTTTTTGCAATAATATATTTGCTTTAAATGATAATGGGGTTAGAGCTTACTTTGTAACTCACATTGATGATTCATCAGAGATTCCCAATAAAACTAAAGACATTTTCAAATTGTATTATCCAGGAATTTAGGCATCAGTCGATCAAAGTAGCATTGAGTTGGTAAAGAAAATCAACTATATAAAAATTTTGCCAAATTCAGACTTTGGAATGTATTATTTAAATCTTACGTATTGCTTATGTACTTCTTATGAATTCTGTTGAAAAAAGACACATAGGACTATATCAAATTTTATTATAATAATAAACAAAGATGCTGGATAAAGGGATGACTCCAAAAATAGTAACAATTAAAATCTGCACTTTTAAAAACAGAAATTCTATTGACTTTAACAGAACAGAGTGTGTTGACTTTCGAAATGGAGTGTCAACAGGGATTTCATAAGTAAGTCAACTGATTTCTCAGTCAAATAAGCCAAAAAATAAGAGCTTCTAATAAGAGTGGCAAATTCAGAAATTGATATTGCAATATAATTTATTTTATTTTTACACATTTACCTATTTTACACATCCGAGCTCAGGAAGCTGCAAGCATTTACATACACATACACACGCATATATATACAATACAGATTGAAATATATTTGAGGTGATTGTTAATTTTATATTTTTAACTTTATTTGTAATTGTGATAATTTAATAAATTTATTGAACCAGTGTTTGTGTTCTTATTTATATAGGAACCATCAAGTTGAGATTTGAGAACCTCAACATTAGCTTGGGTTTTCTATTAGCCAATTAATTAATTAATTAACGATTTTCTGTTTTACCACATCTTGTTTTACCTCAAATCTTCCCATTGTTGGATGTCGTGTACCACATCAGCAGAACATGCGTCATCTTTTCCGTGTAATCTAAATTTCATTGATCGGAAGAGGTAAAAATAAAAGGGATTGAAGTATGATGGGTATGGTGGATATCCGAGAACATTTAGACGAAGCTGTTTAATCTTCTCCTGCGTGATGGTATTCGAATAGAGCCTCGCATTGTCGTGTTAAGGATATTGGTTGGTGTTATGAAAGTTATAGTTGTTATTATAGTTAATAAATTATTGTTTTTATTGTTATTATTGATAATTATTGTTAATTTATGTTATTTTGGAGGAGAATTTGAAGAGCCCGAAAGAGTCACCGTTAAAACTTGTAGCGGGACAATCGGGCTGCGTGTTATGTTCAAAATATAAAATTTACAAACAATATAAAGTTATAGATATAATGCAAAACAATAATAAACGTTACAACTTTAAAAATTTATTACAACAAAAAAATAAAACCTCGTATCTATCTTGGATATTCGAGAATTATACTTCCAAATATTTTCTTTGATTTTTTCTGTACAATAAACTCTACTTAAAAGTCTTTGGTAAAGAAAGGAATTTTCAGTTCTCAAAACGAATACAAATTATCATTCCCATATTCTATTCGTCATTGATTTTTTTAATTTTTCATCTTTTTTGATTTACTATAGTAAATTATCGCTATATAGTTTATTTTTTAAAAATCTGGGTTTCCCAGATGGTAATATTTTATATTTTAGTATACACAATTCCTAATTGTGAATACTAAAATATTAACAAAAATAACTGTACATTACATAACTTCCCCCTTTAAAACCGGAGGTTAACATGAATCAATAAAAAGTAACGTAAAAAAAATTACATTCAATAACCTTTTTTTCGTATGTTTTATATGTTTTTGTGTTTTTTGTTTCTGTTTCTTTGTATCTACAACTTCAATAAAATTAAAAATTTACATTTTGTTTTGTATTTACAAGAAAAATAAAAACTGTACAATTGACGCTGTTTGTGCGTGTGTTTGTTTGTGTATGTTTGTGTTTTTATTTAAAGCATTCGCTGTAACGTTTTTTGTATAGTGGAGCCAGTATTGTGTCTTTATCGAATATTTTGATTGAATTTTTGTGGTTGAATGTGATGTTTTTGTGAATTGGTTGTTTTTTGGTTTGTGTTTGGGTTTGTGTTTTGTCTTGCGGTGAGTTGCTTTGTGGGTTTTTGTTTTGGTGATAGGGTTTTATTCGTCTTATGTTTATTTTCATTTTGTTGTTGTTTTTGATTATTGTGGCGACGTTTTTGTTAATTTCTAGGAGTTTGAATGGACCCTCGTATTTGGATTCGAATCCTTTTGTGAATGGTTTTTTTATTAGGATGAAATCTGTTGTTAATACTATTTTTCCGTCTAATTCGGAGTCCGGTCTTCTTTTTAAAATTCCTTTTGGTTTCTGTTCGGTGGTTTCGCTATTTTTGTTTGTTATTTGTTTGCTGTTTTTGGTGTTTTTGTTTGTATCTGATTTGAGTGATGGCAAGTTTGTTGCTTTTCCGAAAATTTTGTATGCTGGACTTTCATTATCTGTTGAATTTGGGCTATTTCTTAGTCCGATTAATATTGTTGGAAGTTGGTTTAACCAGTTTTGGTCATTGGCTTTTGTCCTGATGCTTTCTTTTAATGTTCTGTGAAACCGTTCGATTTTCCCATTTGATTGTGGGTTGTAAGCTGTTGTTCGATTTCTTTTGATATTGTATTTATTGCACAGTATTTTGAACATTTCTGATTCGAATTGTCTGCCTTGATCAGTTATGATTGTTTTCGGTTGACCGTAACGAGCTATCCAGTTTAGTTCGATCATTTCGCAGATATTTTTTGCTGTGATTTCTTTTATTGGGATCGCTTCGAACCAATTGGTTTTTCTGTCTATAATTGTAAGTAGATATTTGTAGTTGTCGTTTGGTGGTAGTGGTCCTACTACGTCTGTGTGTATTGTTTCAAACGCTTCACTGCTTGGGAAGTTTACTTTTTGTGTTTTGGGTTTTTTTGTTGTTTTATTTAATTGGCAGCTGTGGCAACTTTTGACGTAATTCTTGATGTCTTCCCGCATGTGAGGCCATACATATTTGTTATGTATTAACTCGAATGTTATTTTGTTTCCCGGATGATTGATAGTATGTATCTTTTTTATGCAGTCTTGTCGGAGTTCTTCGGGTAGTAGGATTCGTTTGTTGCTTTCGTTGGAGACATCGTGCCATATTCCGTCGAGTTCCTGTAGTTTCAGGCTGTGTTTAGTAGCCAGTTTGCTTAATGTATCGGTTTGTCTGGATTTGATTTGATCCAATTCAATTATTTCTCCGAATTCTAGGGCGTTTATGTCACTTTCAATTCTGGATAGAGCATCTGCTGCTATGTTTGATTTTCCTGCTACGTAGTTTATTGTGCAGTTGAATTGTGAAATGAAATTGATTTGTCTGATCTGCCTTGGTGAAGGGTTTTTCATTTCTATTGCGTTTGTTAGCGGTTTGTGGTCTGTGAATATTTTGAAGGTTCGTCCTTCGAGAAAATGTTGAAAGTGTTTGATTGCTTCGTGTATTGCTAGGAGTTCTCTGTCAAATGTTGAGTATCTTGTTTGATGTGATTTTAGTTTTTTCGAGAAAAATCCCAGTGGTTGTTTGCCGAATTTATTTTCCTGGAAAATTGTTGCGCCCATTGCAAAACCAGAACAGTCTGTAGTTAGTTGATACTCTAGTTCTGGATCTGGGTAACCGAGTAGTGTTGCCGTTGATAGGCTTTCTTTGGCTTTATTGAATGTGTCGGTTGTTTGTTGTGTCCAGTTTATTGTTACGTTTCGTTTGGTTTTGATAATGTCGTTTAGTGGTGCCAGTAGGTTGCTGCAATTTGGGATGTAAGAATGATAAAAGTTTACCATTCCTAGAAATCTCCTCAACTCTCTTGTGTTTGTCGGCAGTTTGTAGTTGTTTATATTGTTTATTTTGTTTTCTATTGGTTGTGTTCCTTTGTCGTTTAGCGTGTGACCAAGGAAATTTATTTCCGTTTTCATAAATTCGCACTTTTGAGTGTTTATTTTTAGTTTTGCATTGTCCAGCGTTTTGAACACTTTTTCCACGTCCTTTAGATGTGTTTCTTTGTCTGGGCTTGTTATTAGGATGTCGTCCAGATAAGCGATTGTGTTTTTGTTGTTTTTCATTGTTTGATCCATGAATCGTTGGAAAGTTGCTGCGGCATTTCGTAGACCGAAAGGCATTCGGTTGTATTCGAACATGCCGATCGGTGTTGTTATTGCTGTCTTTTTTATGTCCTCTTTTCTAATTGGGATCTGATGATATGCTTTTTGTAGGTCAATTTTTGAAAAATATTTTGCGCCATTTAGTCGATTTATTATGTCTTTTATTATCGGTAATGGATAGCTGTCGGGCTCTGTTATTTTGTTCAGGAGTCTGTAATCGCCACAAGCTCTCCATTCCCCGTTAGCTTTTTGTTTTAACATCAGTGCTGAAGACCATTCTGAGTTTGAATGTTTTACTATATTATTTTCCAACAGTTCGTTAAATATATTTTTTGTGATTTCTATTTTTTTTGGATCCAGTGGTCTTACTTTTGAGTGGACTGGGTTTCCGTTTGTCAGTATTGCGTGTGTCAGTAGTGTGGTTTGAATTTCCATCGAAAGTTACTGGTTCGCAGAGTTTATTGTATTTTGCCAGTAGTGTGACTATTTCTGGTACGTGTTCAATAGTTTTAATTGTTTTGATAGTTGGTGTACTTGTTTGAATCACGCAGATGTCTACTTTCGAAAAGTTTGAAGTTGTGTTCCTGGCTGTTTCTTTGTCTGTTTTGTTGTTTTCGACTATTTTCTTGTTTCGACAGTCCACTATTAGGTTGTAATTTGCTAAGAAATCGGCCCCGATTATTGACTGTTGTACTTCTGCGATTGTGAATGGCCAACTGTATTTTTTTGAATTTATTGTGAGTGTTATTGTATATTGGCCAAATGTTTTAATTTGGAGCCATTGGCAGCGGTTAGTGACTTTTCTGTAGTTTTTGCATTTGTGTATAAGTAGTGTGGTAATAGAGAGATCACGGAACCTGTGTCGATTAGAAAATCTGTATTGTTTGAATGCACCGTGAAAGTATTATTGTTGTCACCAAATGTGGGTGCTATCAATGGTGACATTTTTAGTTTTCCTGCTCTGTTTTGTGGAATTCGCAGGGTTTTATGCATTTATATGCTTTGTCGCCGAATTTGTTATGAAAGTAGCAGTGGTTTTTGTTTAGGAAATCTTTTCTTGAATTCCTTTCTGGGCTGCTATTTCGGTAATTGTTGTATCGATTTGGTGAGTTTGACCGGTTTCTGTAGTGACCGTTTGGGGATTGTCTGTGGCTGTAGTTCTGTCTATTGTTTTCGTTGGGTGGTCGGTCGTAGTTTTGTCTGTTATGATTGTATGATAGTTGGTCTGTGTTGAAATTGTTTCTGTTGAATAGGTCTTTGTTTTCGTTTGGATTGCAATTTTGCCTGTTGTATTTCTCTTTTATTTCGGCTAGTTCCGCTTTTATTTGTCTGTTTTCGACTATTATTTCGTCGAATTTGCTGATCAAAGTGTTTATTAATCGGTTTGTTGTTTCATTTGGTTCTGTGTTTTTGTTGGTTGATTGGGTGTTGTGATTAGTTTTATTTCTGTTGTAGTTTTGGGTACTGCAGATTGTGGGGTAGATTTCTTCGTTTATTTTATCCGCTATGTCAGCGAGTGTTTCTACGTCAGCGTTACTGCTAGCGGCTAGGATTCGTCTAATTTCCGGTGGCATAGCGCGCATGAAGAATTCTTTCACCAATTCGTTGGAACCGGAGTTTGTTATGTTTGGTTGTAGATACTCCAGTTTTTGTTTTAATTGTCGTAGGAAATCTGTGGGCTTGTTGTCCCCTAACTGTGTATTGTTGAGGCATGACTCTAGCATTTGCCTTCTGTTGACCTTGTTTTTGTTGGTCAATATGTTACACAGTTTTGTAAAAGGGTCGTCGTCTTTTGATATTTCATCGATTTGATCGGCGATTTCATTTAATTTGTTGCTTGGTAGTGCCGCTATTATGTTGGAGCATAAGGATTTTGTTGACTTGACTCCCGATAGTGTTAAGGTTAGTTTCGCGAATTCTAACCATTTTTGCGGTGTTCCGTTGTCATCTGTGAAATAGTTGGGGATATTTGTTTTTGGGTTGATTATTGAATTAATGGTATGTGTGTTTTCTGGGTTGGTGTTTGGGTTGTAGTAGTAATTGGTGCTTTCTGATGTTTGAGTGTTATCGTAGTTGTTGGGTGTTTGTGGAATATTTGTTGGATTTGTTTGATTTGATGCCATTAATTGTTTTGTTGCTGTTTTTTTATTGCTTGTCGTGCGAAAAAAATAGTGGTTTGTTTGAAGGATATGGCCTACTGTGTTCGGCCAACAGTGTCACTAGCCTTTATAGTTCTATAATAACTATGCTGAAAGGTTTCGTGATTGAAAGAAAACGTCGAATGCGTATGTGTTGTATATATATTTTTTTCTTCTGACACCAGTTGTTATGAAAGTTATAGTTGTTATTATAGTTAATAAATTATTGTTTTTATTGTTATTATTGATAATTATTGTTAATTTATGTTATTTTGGAGGAGAATTTGAAGAGCCCGAAAGAGTCACCGTTAAAACTTGTAGCGGGACAATCGGGCTGCGTGTTATGTTCAAAATATAAAATTTACAAACAATATAAAGTTATAGATATAATGCAAAACAATAATAAACGTTACAACTTTAAAAATTTATTACAACAAAAAAATAAAACCTCGTATCTATCTTGGATATTCGAGAATTATACTTCCAAATATTTTCTTTGATTTTTCCTGTACAATAAACTCTACTTAAAAGTCTTTGGTAAAGAAATGAATTTTCAGTTCTCAAAACGAATACAAATTATCATTCCCATATTCTATTCGTCATTGATTTTTTTAATTTTTCATCTTTTTTGATTTACTATAGCGATAATTTACTATAGTAAATTATCGCTATATAGTTTATTTTTTAAAAATCTGGGTTTCCCAGATGGTAATATTTTATATTTTAGTATACACAATTCCTAATTGTGAATACTAAAATATTAACAAAAATAACTGTACATTACAGTTGGCATCAAATATTTTTCTTCTTCAGTAGTATATAATGAGGACTCCAGCGCACTTTCAAGGTCATGGAATATCAAGATCAAATATAGACCAATCGAATCATTTATTTTTTAAATTAACATTTTATTTAATTACTTCTTTTTAATTTTTCTTTTTTATTTTATTAATTAATTATTTTATTATGTTTTATTTAATTTATTACATTTAATTAATTTATTAGTTTATTAATATTTTATTTTAATTACTTACGCTATTTAATTATTATTATTATTATTATTTTTTTCTATTTTTTTTTATTTATTTATTTTTTTTTAATTTAAATTTTATTTAATTACTTCAATTATTTTTTTTTATTTTTAATTTTCTTAATTAATTATTTTATTATGTTTTTATTTTAAGTTACTTACTTTAGTTAATTTTTAATTTATTACATTTAATTAATTAATTAGTTTATTATTAATTTTATTTTAATTACTAACGTCATTTAATTATTATTATTATTATTTATTTTATTTATTTAATTATTTATTATTAATTTTTTTTTAATTTTACATTTACATTATATTCTAACAAGAGCGTAAATTATAACAATAATATTTCAATTTGAATAAAATTTTAATTAGTAATTATTCAATTTGAATAAAATTTTAATTAGAAATTATTTAATTTATTATAAAATAAAACGCTGAGTTAATTTTAGATAAACCGGATATTAATTTTTCGGAAAAAATAAATAAATAAATAAAATAAACACGAAAATAATATTTCTTACTTGAAACTAATTATCTAAATTAATTGGACAAATGAATAATTAAATGATAAAACACATTTTAATTAACTAAGTCAAATAATTCACAATATATATTTTATTATTCACATAAATTTAATTGTTAAAGTGCTTGTTTCGATTTGCATTCATTTCTAGACATAGCAGTTGCAATATGCATTTGACGAATCTTATAGTGACCGTAGGCATAACTTTCATTACAATTGTACCAATACCTTTTATCGTCCAAACATTGGAGAGCTCGTTTTTCTGTCATGAAAGTATACAACTGATGATTGACACTTCCTATTCTTTTTTGTGGGATGCTCACTGTTCCACCATCAGTATACACTTTTTTATAGGCTTCATGTGTAAGATTAGAATTTGTAAGTCTTATTCCTTTGGCTTTTAGAGTGTTTTTATCGCCTTGGAGTGAGTAGCACTTGGGTCGAAGAAACACCCATTCTTTATATTGATTTCCTTTATTCTCATCCTTGAATTTCCCGATTACCGAACAAATTTTATCTGAGAACAATGGATCAGCCACTGGATAATTTGAAGTATCTAGGAGCCCATCGGCAATCATTTTTGGATACAGTTGTAAGCGTAAATCAACATTTTTACACTCTAAAAGAAGGAATCTGTGTCACCGGCTACGATATTAATTTGACAATTGAATTCTTCTCTATAACTCTGTAGTTCTTTATATTGAAACTGGTACATGCGAAGTTTAGATAAATCAAGTACGGTTTGTCCAATATACATTGGTCTATCTAAACACACCATTTCCTTATCAAGTATAACAGCAATGAGATCATCCGCAATCTTGATGCTACGACGAAACATAGGATTACTACAATAAGTTATCAATCTTTTGCTTTTGCTGCATAATCTCAAGTTTATACGTTTCTTAAGGTTTTCCACGGTTTTACCGTATAAACTGTTGTTCTTTAACTTATAATAATCTCGCTGAAATGAATCTGTACTAGCTGCTCTCATTTGAGTATTGTAATCAATATAGCCTTTGAAAATAGCTACTTGCTTGAATTCTACAGCGCGATTAACTTTTGTGACTTTTGCGCCATAACTCAACCATTCAGTCAAAACTCTACTATTAATAACATAATTGGTCTTTGGTTCGTGTGTTAATAACAACTTTTCAACTTTACTTCCAGGCGGATAACAAAGCTCAGGAGCTATAGGTAAATCATCTAGTTTATCCTGTATACTATCTGGAATGACGATATCAACCTCCAAAACATATCCACGATCTCCATCAAACTCATCTCCATTCATAGCATCTTTTAATAATACTATCCATTTCAGTCTGATCTTCTAACCATCTAAATTCACCAATAGGAAGTTTTTGCGACAGAGCCCATCCATATAAATTATTAACATCTAGGTATGACATTTGTGTGGATTCATCAGCTTCAACATGGTGTTTGTTGATAAATGTCATTCCACCACGAATACCAGCTTCAAATAAACGGTAAAGCTCTGGATCTTGAATAAGTTCTATCGGTTCAGCTAATTGTTTAATAGCTGATGCCCAACTTAATCCAGGTATGGAAACAAACGACAGAGCCTCAAGTCCATCTTCGTCAAATGTTTTTTCTCTGAAAGCCTCAAAAATATCTGCTAATAGAAAAACATCCAACTTCAGATATACTAGCATGTAATCTAGCAACGTCTCACAGTTGTATTGTCGCCAGATTTGATTTGCATGTATATAATCTTCTTGACTAACTCCTTCCAAATCGGTGGTAATTCTGTTATTGACTGTAAAACATCCATTGACGTAGCCATATCATAAGGAAAAATGGTTTTACAAGTCATCATCTGCGATTCGAAAACATCTGAGGTCAGTGGAAGACGTGGCAAGTTTTTTGATAAATTTGCCAAGCTGCTATTTAAAAATTGTAAAGAATCAATGAATCTAATTCTTCTGCCTTTCGATGTCGCTGTAAGTGTGAGAAACTTTTCTGATGATTGAGGAATAACAATTAAATTCCAATCGGGGAATTTTCCAATTGCATATTTTAATATATGATGAATGTCATATCCACGAAGATTATGAAATACAACAGGTAAAGACGGATTGATTCTTCTAGCCAAATTACAATCTTGACACGCTGCTCCGAGATATTGACCAGTAAAATGATCATGATCTCGAACAGGTATATTGATAATCTTTTTACAAAGGTAGCAATGAGTTTGGTTTGTAAATTCTTCCTGCTGTTCCCAAGTGAGTTCCATCATTTCCTTTGATCCATTAATTTTATACCACGGATAAACTATGTCTGTAGCTTTATCATCCAATGCTTCTATGAACTGAATGATACAGTTTTTCCCAACAAATGTTTCATTTCGGATCGGACAACCTTGATGAAGAAGCACAAATTCAGATGCAATCGGCTCATATTTTTGGAAGTGTTTGTCATCTAGAGGTAATATCGATTGAAAGTCCGCGTAGACAACAAACTGCTGTTTTATAGTTTTACTCCAGTCTTTAAATTCGATATATTTATTCTCTGGCATTGAGTATAGAGTCGTCCGCTCCACATTCTTCCTACAAAGACCTATATGTCTTTCAAAAGCAGGACGTTTTCGAAACCCATGAAGACATGTATGACACCATTGTGATTGGATTCTGACTCCTTCTACTTTATCTCTGTAATTCAGCAGTCGATCGAGATTGGTTACAGCCAAAAAATGATAATTTAATTCTAAAATTTAGTTAATATTTTTAATGATTAAAGGAAATATTACCTTCTTCAATCAATAGGAGATATATTTGAGATCCCGTCGAAGTACTTCTATATACCAAGTCAACGAACGGATTCTTGAAAATATCTTTAGTTTATGTTTAATTGGATCTTTATTATATTTGAGAACATTGATCGCTAGATTTGGATTCATTGCTTCAAATTGGCAAATGTCAACCAACTTCGACGGAAACCATTCAAATTTCCATTTTAAGTCTTAAAAACAAAATTCAATGATTTATGACATTTATAAATATATATATATATATATATATATATATATATATATATATATATATATATATATATATATATATATATATATATATATATATATATATATTACCACTTAAGTTATATTTTGTTGTTCTTTCTCTATCCCGACCTATATCATCATAACGTAACACGGCTAGTATGCTATATAAAAAACAGAATTGATCATTGTTTTGAACATTAACTAAAGCCTGTCAGTTTTTCAGGTAATTTGGCGTTTTAATGTAACTTGAACCTAAGTAAATAACTTGATTTATATATAATAATGTTTAAAACGTACCAGATACATGTATTATGTCTGATAATTTAGTTAAAATCATAGTAACTTCTAATATTTTATGAATTCTCCACCCACTACTTTGTTGAGTGTATTTCTCCAACTTTTCTTTTAATTTTTCAATTCCATCATTCATAAATGAAGATGACATTATAATTGCTTTATTCGACAAACACCATTTTTTAATTTCACCATCCTCTTTGATAAACTCTGCACAAAGTCCAAATTGGATTTTTACTGTCCCCATTCGTTGAATATGATCTTCTATTTCTTTGATAAGACAATCTGGAACAACAATGTCAGGAGAATTAATTGCAGATACATCGCTTGTCAATTCAACACGAGAACCATTTAAGTCAGACTCCCGACGTGGACACAATTGCATGTTAGAGTCTCCATTTCCGTAAAATATTGACTTTCGTTTTGTGGTGCCAGAGTTTTGTCTAACTATATTTATAATTAATATTAAACAACTCTTAAATAACATAACTTGTAACATATTCTTTAATCTCCTTAGGATCGTATGATGTATTCATTTTCAATTGTACTATAAAAAATTAATAATTGTTAATAATATAAAGAGAATTACTTTTAGTAATCATACTACTCTTCGTTTCTTCGAATCTTCTAAGATGGTGTCCGTGTTGTCGTACAAACATTAACCACCTACCTGGTGTTATAATGAGACATTCCGGGCACATGTAACCCGATAAAGTAGAGTCATTTATCTTGAAATATGATGATGTAACTGATTTACAATTCTCAACATCTTCATGACTTTCGGCAATACAAAATTTATATAAAGTGCATCCGTTCACTTAAAAAAAATAATCATGAATAATAGATAAAGAATAAATTATTCACTTATATCAGTTAAATTAAAAGTTTAAATGACAAACAATTGAAAAGTTACTGCTTATATATTACACATGATTAAATTCTGACCAATTAAAATCAAGGAAGGGGTAGAACAAAAATACATTACGTTGCGGTATTTTAAAACTTAATTATATTTTAAAAATACATTTTGACGCTAAAGTTTATTTATTTAACATTTTCATAATAATTTCAGGAACATTTTTATAATTTTTGCCTCAATTTCATGATTATTTTTAACATTTTCATAGTTTTCAACATATTCATAATTTCCAATATTATTATTATTATTATTATTATTATTATTATTATTATTATTATTATTATTATTATTATTATTATTATTAATATTTATGAAATATTTAATCAAATTGTAACATTATAAAAATATTACAACCAAGTAATGACATTTCGGAAATATTTCAACAGATGTAAAATATTTAAGCAAATGATAAAAATTAATAAATGATTTTATCAAATCGTAACAAAGTTATAAAATATTTAAACAAATTGTAACAAGATTTTAAAATTATTGAAACAAAGTAATAAAATAATGTGATAAATCCACAAAGTAATAACATTTTTCATCAAATTGCAAAACAGTAATAACGTTTTTCATAAAATTGTAACAAAGTAATAACATATTTCAGATAAATTTTCAACAGTTGTAAAATATTTAAGCAAATTGTAACAAGATTAGAAAATATTACAACAAAGTAGTAAAATAATGATGTAATTGGGACAAATCAATACATTATTTCGAAGACGGACAACAAATTAAAAAGAATATTGTAATAAATTGTGAAGTCTTTCAGTAAATTACAACAAAGTAATAACATATTTCGGAAATATTTCAACAGATGTAAAATATTTAAGCAAATTGTTATAAGATTATAAAAATATTGCATCAAAGTAATAAAATAATACAACATTTTAAATTCTAGATCAATCCATTTTATAGAAAATTAAATTTCATCTCTATAATATATGAATAAATATCCAAGGAAGTTACGTTAACGTATAATAAATACAAATTTATCGTAAAAACATGTGTGTATTACACACAACATACGAAACATAATTTTTAATCAAGCTATTTTATAGAAAATTAAATTTTATATATATAATATATGAATAAAAATCCAAGAAAATTACGTAAACCGCGCGAAAAATACAAATTTATCGTAAAAACATGAGTGTATTACACACAAAGCGACAAACTAGAATTGTAATTGCGCCATTTTGTAGAGAATTAAATGCTGCCTATGCATGGTTACACTTAAATCCCAATCGGACAAAGAGAAAAGAGACAAAGGGGTGAAAAAGAGAGGGAAAAAACAGTAGAGTAGGGTAATGTGTGGACCCGGGAACGAAGAACTATTACGTAATCGATGACGTCATAGAGGAATTACATCATACCCCGCCCCCCTACCCGGGGGTATTTTTTTTTAATTTTAATTTTTTAAATTAATCATTAATTTCCAAAGGATAAATAAGGTCAAACTTTCAAAGCAGGGTATCATTCGAAAGGTCTTGAAGAGATCTATGCAAAGGTTTCACCCGGGTCCACACATTACCCTACTCTACTGTTTTCTTAAAGAAAATTAAAAATGTATTTAAAAATCTGGAATAGCAACAATTTGTTTAATATCATACCGCTTCACCTCAACATCCAATGTATAATTGAATCAACATCAATATTTTGTTTTTCATGTATTTCTGTGTCATCAGTGTTCAAAGTTCACATAATGGAAATATCAGTTCGCATTTGAAATTGGAAAACGAAAGACCAAACCATTGGACCAATATCGGCTATGGTCGCTTGTTTGCTTTTTCCAATATCAGTCGCTGAAATGAAACAAATACGAAAAATAAGGATCTTAATTCAGATTTCAATGATTCCAAATATATTGTATTAGTTAATAAATATCATTTAAATTCTTCGATTATTCTTTTGATCCTACAATCAGCGCCGTCTCTTCCATTGTGCTAACTGTGCTAAGCACAGGCGGCGCCGTGAGTGAAGGGGCGCCGTAAATTTTATAAAAGCCATAAATTTGATAAAATTGAAAAAGAAATTGAAAAATTATAAACAAAACAAAATTAAAGAAAATCGAAAAAAAATTATTTTAATATATAAATTAAAATTTTAAATATATGCAAAAATAATTATTATTTTTTGATATTTGTTTATAAGTTTTAAAACTTTAAAAAATTGAGAAGAAAATTTTGTAATAATCTAGTTATCCACATTTACGAATTAATTTTGAAATAAAAGGTGAAAAGAATATATTTTTTTTATTGTTTTTTTTTGTTCATTTGTTATCCTAGTCATTGAAATAAAATGATGTAATATATAATATTAATATATGTATATGCAATAATGTGTAATATTATTAATAAACATAATATATTTTTGTAAAAATTGTTTTTTTAGTGGCGCATTATAGTTTATAGCACATGGTCGACAAATTTCTAAAGACGCCTTTGCCTACAATTACACTTTATTACTTAAATTTTTATGAGTATTATAAGTATTATAAGTATTATTATATTATAAGTATTTTCTTCTTACATGTTTTATAGTTTCTACTGAAAACATATTGTGTCAATAAATTCATTAAAGGCGCCGAAACAATCTGATGGTGTTGATTTTCTTATAGTTTTATCGTTTTCTGATAGTTTTAGAAATTGTAGAAATTTATTTGAAAAAATATTGTAAGTTGTAATGTTAAAATGGTTTTCAAGTCTTGTAAAGTTTATTAAATGTTCACTAATAAGTATATGACACCTTTTGCTCTATTTTCTGCTCTCCTATATAGTTTTGCTTGTAATAATTGTAATAAAAAACTGTAAGCAATTAAAATAAAATTACCAATGGATCTTGCGGATTTTCTAAATTATCATACTCTATATTTTCTTGTTCAATTGATAATCTCTTGATTTGTAGACATTTCATAGAGTTTATAAGCAAAATGACTGATCCAGAAATGCCCAGAGTAAGAAACGAATTGAAAATGCTTACTCCCCATCGATGTGTCAGACCTATAAGACCGATAACGACAACAGATATGTCAAGCAGGCTGGAAAATATTGAAATCAGAATATTCTGACATTTGTAAAAAGAGACAGTCAAAGAATAATTGTACAGTACGATAAATTGAGAACAAAATCCAAGAATAATAACCCCGGGATACAGAAGTTCATTCATGGTGATTGAACTCAACGCAATGAATAAGCAACCAAAGAAAAACAACAGGGATGATAGATATTTTGTGTAAATTTTTCCAAATCTATCGAAAAATAGTCCAGAAATAAAGGCCGATACATTGAATGACGCAATCGCTGATATTATTACATAGCTGTAGATTTGGTTCTGAGATGAGCATGTTGAGTTACTATTGGGACAATATTTGCTGAAATAATTTTCCTTCATCAAAGATGGGATAATTGAATTAAATCCGAGCATTAAACCACTGAAAAACAACATTTCAATCATAGCGATAAAAATGACAAAACATTCAGCAAATTTATTGCAATTCATTGAAACAAGTTCTCAAAGAAATTATTTTCCCGAATATTTATGAAAAATTATTTGTTTGATTAAGTAACAGAAGGTTAAATATCGATCCCAACTAAATAAATATATTTTTTAAATATTTATATTTTGTTTTAATAAATTAGTGTCGAAAATTCGTGAATATCAAAAAAAACATCGATATCGATAATCTTTGATAGTCAATTTTTTAATAAATTCAATGTCGATTGAGAAGAAATCAGAGGTGAAAATTGGAAGAAATTCTTATATTACTTCCTTTACTTTCTATCCCATTATTTTTGTCGTTTTGACTTTTATTATTTATTTATTTTATTCGCCATTTTACTGAAAACAAAACATTTTATCATCCCTATAATTGCAATAAAAATACGTACATGTACCCAAAAATTTTTTTTTATTTTTTTACGCATTTATTAAAAATGATTTCAATTTGGAAAATTTCTTATTCATTTAAACAATCACAATCTCTCATGATGTAGAAAATATAGGAAAATACGAGATGAATTTATATTTAGTCAGTAGCTAATATCAACCTAAATACATTCAAGGGTCAAAGATCAGGCAAACATTACCAGGTAAAATTTAATATAAAATAAAAAATGTATTAAAATTATTTTATTTAATGAGATGTATCTGCTTTTTATGAATTTTTTTTAATTTATTCCGCATTATTTATGGAACTGACACACGGAAACTATGATGAAAAAGACAACATAAAGTAATATTATTCATAAATCAACAAATCTTATCAAGAGAGTCAAAAATTAATTATTCTGTAAAAACGGTACCAATATGAATATGCGGTAGACATTAAGACAATGACGCTGATAGAGTACCATTGATAGAGATGGCTACATTCGCAACAAAGAGTGTAACGTTCACATGTCTTAAAGAACCAACCGTGATCTCATCTAACACAAACTTTCTCGCAAGGTTCCGAGTCACTATCTGTTGTTATTGAACAGAGATTAAGTCATTACCAAATAGCATTATACAATCATCTTACTTAAATTTCAAATAGAGAACCCTCGAGAAAGGTCCGATAACACGAGAATAGAAAATATGAGAGTGAGGTGTTTTCAGTTGAGAATTGAATATTTCAATGATTTATTAAGATAATTTTAAATGATAAATAATGGACATTTAAAATAAGTTTTAAAATAATTTTTAAATTAAAAAGAGATTTTGTTAAAGATGAATTTTAAATAAATAAGTTTTTAAAATAAGATTTAATAGTAAATAAATAAATTTAAATAAATTTAAATAAATACATTTTAGATATCGAAAATTTTAATAAATGGTTTTGAAAATATTTTATTCAAGGCTGAAAATTTGTATGGAAATTATACAATATTTCATTAAATAAATACTTGGAATTATGACGTTAACTTTTGAACATGATTTTAAAAAAATCATATTTTTACACCATTACAAGTTAAAAATGCTAAAGGTTTACGGATGCACTTGTAAACAGTTTCTGTGTATAGACCGTGTCTCCAGAGGCGAATATGATTTTTAATACGCCATGTTTACAAGTTTGCAGATATTTTTTCTGTGATTTAGCTAATTTGCAAGTGATGTGATTTGCAGTGTACCGGGGAAAGTATGCAATAGAGTTGAATCAGCAATA
The DNA here is from genome assembly GCA_959609185.1 of Schmidtea polychroa. NCBI lineage: Eukaryota > Metazoa > Platyhelminthes > Tricladida > Dugesiidae > Schmidtea > Schmidtea polychroa. The sequence continues at coordinate 61,423 of CAUHTR010007422.1, read as the reverse complement.
TTGTATACTTAACTAGCGCGAAGAGAACTCATGTTTTTATGAAATTGAGATGATAATTTATACTTTTATGGGTTTACGATTTGTATTTTTATAGTTAGTTTAGAGTCGATTCAATTTAAAATCCAAGTCTTGCTGATACGCATGTCGAACACCTTTATGAATACTATCACTACTAAATCAATCATTTTAAAAATCTTTACTTTACACTATTACTAGAAAATTTATTTAGGACATTTATAAATCTAGATTCGACAAACGTATAGGTAGAGTTGGTTCTTGATGATATTTAACCGTCTACATTAATTGTGAATTGTAGAGTTGTGATTAATTTAGGTCTGAGATCTACTCTGTTTATTAACCTTAGTGTATTGTATTGTGATGATTTTGGATGCAGATTTTAACTATGTAAGTTATTCATGAATCGAAAGTCGGGAAGAGTGCTTGCTTACACTCTAGCCCCACTGTGACCGCTACGACAAGCTTTAATGTTGTATGGAGTCGACATTCTACTGTTGACCTATAATAACTAGCTAGAGTTATAATGGAGGGATTTTATCGACTCAACTCCATGGCAGAACCATGAAGTGGACGACCTCCGATGACCGAACAAAAAGAAATCAATAATATTGATAAGTGCGTGCCAGGCAGTGGCCTGCAATCATTGTGGGCTGTGTACTCATCGATGATAAAGTGCATAGGTGCAGGGTTGGCTGGGATCTCGCTTCAAAATCATGGATAACCGACGATCTCACTCAAACCTACATTTCTATAGTTAAAAAGAAATAATGAAAACAAGGTTTCAATAATAATAATTTATAATTCACAATGAAATCGTCCTTACCTACAATCTCAGAAAAATCAAAATCAAAAATTTGGCATAAGAGTAAAAATATTCATTTGCATTTTTTCCCTCAGAAAAGTGACGAAATGTGTTAGTTTATATACCCTCTGTTTGACGTGTAAGTATACATGCGTGGATTGATGCAGTAAAACAAATTCGGATTATTTTAATTCTCGAACATTCGATTTTTAATTTTTATCAATTTTGATGGCGATTTTTCAGTAAGAATTTTTGTTTTTATTTTTGGAATTTTGTTTTTGAATTATTTTTTATTACATTTGCCTCCATGATGGATTTCAGCATTTCCAGAACATTCCAAGCTAAATTTAATCTATTTCTTATTTTTAAATTGTTTTTTATGATTTCTTTTCTAAAATTTTTATTTTTTAAACTAAAATATTTATTTTTTATAAATTTTATTGGGTCGTTTGGCGGTCATGATGGATTTCGCCATTTTTATGAATTGTTCTGGACTTTTATTCAAAATATCGATATAATTTTCTTTACGTAAGATTTTATGGAGATTTTCTTTAATTTTCTTTTTTTAATTTTTACTAATCGCCTTTATTCGAATTTGTTTTTGGTTGTTTTATGTCTTTCGGTTATATTTGAGTAAGTTTTTGTTTATTAATTTTTAATTCAAATGTTTTATTTTTGGGTATATTATCTCTCTATTATCATTGTTTACTTGGTGTTTTATATATTTTTATTTAAGTAAACTTAATGCTGGGTATGCGAGTTGTGTACTGACACTTTTCGTCCCATTCCTAACTTTTGGTTTAGAAATCAGTTCTTGCCCAACAACATAATAAACAAAAAACCCTTAATATTGATTTAGGATCCCCGGGGAAATAATTAAGCGCAATTTTCAAGATAATTGGCCTCTCATAAACAGTATAAATAGAGTGCTCAGAAGTGAACAAGCCGTCATTTGGTCAAAGAGAAAGAGAAAGAAGAGAAACAGAAATCCGGCGATCAGTGATCGAGTGGAAAAGTATTTGGAGAGAAGGTACAAATAGTGACAAATTGTAATTGTGATAGATTGAATAAAATTATTCTGTGTTGGGTTTCGAGTTATTTGGTTGAATAAGAACACGAGAAGTCAGATAGAAAACCGACTTTCAAATAAAAACCCAACAATATTATTAATAATAATGATAATAGTAATCATACAAATGATAATTACTTCTAATAATAGTACTAATGGTGAAAAATCATGACCTTAGCCATAACCATTAAATTCCCAAGAATAATGTTGATGACGATCATAACCACCTTAATTAGTCAAATTCATTGTTGTTATCCTAATCATGAAAAACAAGCAAAGTACTTAAGTATCTCTGGATAGTGATGGCTGACCATTGTTGCTAAGTGATGCTATCTTCGGGGAGTGAATCATGAGAATTTTCTATTTCATCTATACATAAATACTATATGTGATGATCATTTCTTAAATTATTTGCATTGAAAACACAGGTTTGATTTATTTGATTGACTCATAATTAGTCACAAAAATGTCCTTAATAGAGAATTACACCGGTCGGCTTCAAATTATTTAAAAAGTTATGTACAAAAAAAACTTTTGAATCAGATTCTGACTGCTCTACCTTGAGCTTTAGGGAAAAAGAAGTAAATACATCGTAAGATTTAATTATAAAATAATTTAGAATATAAAATTTCTTTAGATTTACAGATATTGAAGAAGATCTTCGACATCTTTGAATTTGCAGGAAAAAAATCGCAAATCGTAAATTTTAATAAATTATTTTAACAAATTAATATTTTCATAGAATTACAGAAATAGACAAAATTCGAAAGAAGATTACAAAAACTTAAAAATATTTTATCCATTCTTTACTAAATGTCTTTAAAAAATAAATGTTTGGTGATTACTTTACTTATTTATAATTATAAAAATATCTAACTTACATTTTTACGAAATAAATCCAATAAATCAAAAATACCATAAAATTCCTAAAAAAACACCTGAAATTTAATTATCAATGTTATATATTATCAATATTATAAATGCTGACTAACAGTAATATTTAAGAACTTGAATAATATAGTATTTTGTAAGTCAATAAAACCAATCAGGGTTGATCACGCATGCGCTTTTGATTAATTTATTTCTCAAATTTTCAATTTAAATTCCAAGCAATCTGATTGGTCTATTTTATTTCTTTGTTTTATTGTTTTTTTCTTATTTATTTTTCTTTATTCCATTTCCATGATTGATGGAACAATTTGATATTTTTTGTTATCTTGTGCCTTTTTCGATGATCATTTTGTGTTTTTAAAATGTGTTCCATGTACAATTGTTTGCCCGTCTTATTATTTTATTATTATTTTATTTGATGTATGTCATTAAATTTTATTATCTTTGTGTTTTTCTATGCTGTGTAGCTATGTCTCAACAGATCACTTATGTTTTATCGTTAAATTTTCAATTTAGTTGAGGTTTTCGGGTATTCGCGTAATCACAGAAATTCATATCGTTAATTGCACGATCTAACCCAACATAATGAATTGAAGAATTCGACCAAAATCTCCCCAATAGGCGAAATGGAGTTGTTGATTAATTGAAAATTTATTGAAGAGAAGTTAGATAAAAAATACTGTTCACACAATATTTAAAATAATTTTTTTGAATATTTAGTCGAAACTTATTTAAGATATTTGTTTAATGTTAAAATTAAAAACTACCTTAATATTTTACGATATATTATCAATTTCACTAACTTTCTAAAGTTTATTTCTGAAACTTTTAATAAAATATGTCATTATTTACTAATTCATTTCTTAAACAATTTGTTAATATGTACTAATTTAAATAAAAAAGTAACCTTCAAATTTTAATTTACATTATAACGGTTATTATATAACGTTACAAATAACAAAATTAACTTATCGTTTAATTAAAAAGTAAGTTAACTGAACTCAGATAAAGCATAACAATACTTTTGATTTTCACTCTTAAATTATCCTAATAACTTACTACACATAAATTAAATTTCAAAATTTAATTAATATTTTAACGAAAATTGATGCAAATTATCAAAAATAAAAATCATGTACTTTAAATGAAAAAGGAGAACGAACGTGAATAAATGTTTATTTTACTCAAATAAATAATATTAACAAACAATATATATTAATAAGAAATAATTTCACAAATCTAAAAGATTACGAAATATTTACTAATGTCATTTAATCTAAATATATAGTGCATCTAATTAAAAATAGATATTATTCTGATAAAGCTGCTATAGCCGCCGCTCCTTTACCGCTTCCATCTTCGGATAATTTTAACACAAACTGAAAATAAAAAATTTAAAATAACCAGCTTTCCAACACTATTTTGTCATGCACAATAAAATGAAATTCCATTCATTTCTAAATACCCAGCATCTGGTAAATATTTACCTAAGGGCTTGCAATTACTCTGTTACACAATATATAAGCATTTCAATTAAAAAATATGCAACCCTTTATGCAGTTAGCATTAATATAAAAATTAATTTACATTTTTGCCAACAAATCGAAATCATCCTTTTCACAGTTTAAACTCTGTGACTTCATTTGTATATTACAATTAATTCCTAGAATTTTGAAAGCGTGATTAAACAATTATTGACACTATCTAAAGTTAGTTATTATTGTGATTAATAGAAATTAGATTAAAATATTTACTATAATTTTAATACATTTTTTTAAAATTACCTTAATGTCTTCATTTTTTAATTGATGAACTATATCTGTCATTCTTTCTGGAAATTTGGTATGAAATTTAAATAGAGATCCATCAATTCCAACTGTTATTTCTTTTTTGTTAATTCGATTCAATAAACAAGCAATTCCTTAAATATAAAAAATTATTACTTTAAATCTGATAAATTAATATTAAAAATTCATTTGGAAATTCGCCTACCAAATACGTTCTTTTGTTTCGATTTTCATGCATGTAACACACAACATAATAAAGACATAATTTCATGGTTGACAAAATAAGCAACATGAGGTCAAACATACATAACAATATAATAGCCAGAATATTATTAGTTGTAAAACCCAACAATATCATGTTTATTAAATCTAGGTAATAAGACTCCAGAAGTCAATTTTATTGAATTGGGAATTGTTTTATTGACAGACATTTTGATAATCCATTTCAAACAAAGTTTGGGTTAAGTTAGATCATTTAATTAATTTAATATAACAACTTTGTTAAGTTATTAAATATTATTTATATAAATTTCGAATACAATTATAGAAATTATTATTAATATTAAATATTTTTTTATGTTTACTAATTGAAAAAATTGAAATACAATTTAAACTTTAATATAGTAATAAACTTTGAAAAATATCAACTTTTAATTTTGAATGACGGCATCAATTTGTTTTTAGATGTCAATATATAATTTTAAATGTCAGACTGGTTTACATTTTTGAATTAAATAATGTCAGTTAATTTGGAAATTTATAAAAAGAATCTAAAACTAGACATAGTTACCGACTAGGTTCATGAGAAAGTAGCCCAAAAGAAGGTAGCATGATCTAGTGTTATGAAAACTGATAATATTTGTCACTGAACTTGATGTTTAATATGCTTGAGGACTGATGCATTTACAGAAATTTTTTGGAGACCCAACTAGCAAAAGGTCATCCAATCCTCATTTAATAGAGTAAATATGAGTTTGTCAATTCCTTTTCTTTTTTCAATTTCTTCTTTTGGTCCTGCTTCCCAAAATTCTGGAGCAACATTTCGTTTATTTTATACCTTCCTGTTCTTACTTTGTTCATTTTAATAATATGTGAATATGTGTACTATTCGTACTTAAAAATAAAATTTAATAAAAATATTTTTTGTTAATAGTCATTAAAAACGCTTAAACAATCGCCGGGGCTCTATTATTCCTAGTGGTGGCGCTGATATAGAATACTGCTGAGCGAGCGACTAATAAAAACAGAAAAAAATCCTTGAGAAAAAAATAAATGTGATAAATTACAATATCAGCTACATCTCAATTATGAATAATATTCTATCACAGAATTTAAATTTATTTTTTACGAGTTCAAGACTAACAAATACAAATCTAAGATTTTCTCAGTTAATGAGCATGAAAAATCCGATTTCAAAAATATTAAGTTTAACTGTCGGTATATCACAACTTTTTAAATGTAAGTTTTAATTTAGAATGGTCTGCTGAGTGTCTTTTGGAGAAGTTTGTTCTAAGCCCTGGATAAATCAAAGATTTTGTTATTTTTAAATATGAAATGAAATATCGAAAGAGTCGATTCTTGTAATTTTATTCTTGAAGACTAAGATGAGTATTAATAGGACAAAATCTCTTTTGGAACTCAATACATCTCATTCAACACATCATTACTAGCAAAGTTTGATGAAAAAATTCGAACTATTTGGAATAATTTAAAACAACTGGGCTGGGTAAACAAGCTTAATTTATGATTTCCATGAGACTTAAACGAGCGTCAGGAGAGAATAAGTTTTGCGGCTTCCTATTTGTTCTTCTCATGACATAAATATAAAACATTTAAACAATGTGTTTTTACGTATGATAAAAGATAGATTATTGGATAGGGACAAAGTGTAACACTTTCTGTTTGTTAGCTCAAAAGGTTATTATCCATTATATCTCCATGAAATTTGATCAAACACCTTCAACGAAAGTTTAGTGCAATCTATAATATGGGATGATAGAAGAGGTTACGATTAAACAGGCGAGATTAGTTATATACAGAAAAACTACTTCTTTTGTAAAACAATGTTTGGACACGTGTCTCGTAAATCCTTTGCAAACCACCGTATTCACTTGACCTCGCATAAACTGACTATACCACCTTCATAAATATATAATACAAACGATTAATTATGTAAAGATGAGAAGAATCTACATAAACGGCGCTAGGACAAAAGAGCATGGACATATGATGGAAAAAGTAAATAATCTTTTTATTGAAATTTAATTTATGATAATAGTTATATCTAGCAAAAATTTAATTTGTAAGACATTCAGACAATAAGGTTATTTAAAAATGTTTCTAAAAATAATGTTTTATAAATGAAAATGAATAGTGAAGTCAAACAACATTAATGTTTAAAACAACACGTGCAATCGGTTATTTCACGGAAAATGCTTTAATTGTTTTTCAGTTTTTATCTCATTCGTGAGAATTTTTTTTATCTAATAAGTACAATTTATTATCATTTCCCCCTATAATTTTGTCCTCGTGACATTTTGTCCGGCCACCACATAAACCTACCCAAATTGATAAAAATTTAATAAAATATTAAATCTTATTTGGAAATTCCCTTAAAAATGATCTGTAATCGATAGTTTGGATCTATAACCGAACTTTCCACTAAGCTCAATTAAAACAAACAACTGAGATAAAAACTTTTTAGGATCTAAAAAATTTATCAATGTTTCGGTTATTCATAGTCAAATCGCCATCGACAAAATTTGATTGAGCTTTTAAGATAAAATCAGGTAGAGAGGATGTAGAAAGGTTAAACAAGAAAACCCGATCAAAATGAAATTAACAATATTTAATCTGGTGAGATCATTGAAAAGAATAGCGTATTGGATAAAGCTTATTAATCCAGCCACGAGTACAGTTATTCCCATGATTTGTCCAAAAAACCTTCCAGGAAACGCTTGTAAATGATAGGCAGAATTCAACGAAAATAAGAAAGCACGCGAAATCGTAACACATAAATATGTCACATGAACAAGAGCCACATTCGGTATGAACACCGTAACGGATACAATCAGATTACAAACGCAACAAATTAACTGAGATGTTACGAAACTTTTCATGGTTCGTTTGTATAATTCGACATCATCAATTGAATTTGGCAACTTCTTTAAAAACGATTTCTTAGATAGGTCTACTATTATTCCAGCTACAGGAGAAATAAAAATTCCACAGAGAAAAAAATAGTTGGTTCGTGTTAGAAGATTATTTACGAGTCCTCGCTGTAGTGGAAAGTTGTAATGTAATTGTAAGCTCAACTGAATGAGGAAAAAGGTAAATCTGAAATATAAAATGGTAAAAGAGCCCAATTGGAAGAGATAGTATTTGCTGAATATAATAGATCTTAGGTCCGGATACATTCTGCTCGTGGTGGCTTCCAGCTTATTCATGAGATCCTGAAATAGAAATTTTAAAAATATTAAGCCTTTTAAATAGACCAGGACTATCGTATAGTTGAAATTTATCTTATTTGTATTAAACATTATTCTCAGCAAAAGGCTTAAATTATCATTTAATTGTTTAAAATTCAATTATTGCTGCTACCAAGAAATCATCACTTAATTAGTAATATTATTAAACAATTAAATGATAATTTAACCATTTTGCTGTGAATTATATATTTAATAAAAATGAAAGAATTTTCAACTATATTTCTATTTTCAAAAGCTTTTTGATCTGGTCTTATATTTCCTTTATCTTATTATATCTCATTGGTTAAAAATAAACTTTATTTGAAAAATTTAAAAATTTTTTTATTAAATATCCTCGAAAATTCAAAACAAAGCAATAAAACTAATTTTAAAGTTTGTAAAGCTTCTATAATTAGGTCGTAGAAACTTCCTTTAATAAATAATATCATAAAATATTTATAAAAATAAAGTTTCCAACAACTTTTAGATACGCAATTTAAAAATTTTTAAAAATGTTTATATTTTGATTTTTATTCCTAATGATTTCTAAAAGTATATTTCCTTAAAATGTCATCGTTGTTCCATATTATTTTTAAATTATTATTTTTTAATTTTTTTAAAGGAAGCTATTCTCCAGGTCAATAACAATTAATGAAACTGATTATTTCATTGACCTCTTCTTTAGTGCTGATTGTTGGCCGTCTGTTTATGATGAGAATCGCTTCTTTAAATTTGACATTTTTCTTTTGTATGTTTCCATTGGCTAAGATTTCGATTGAAACATTTTTTTTCTTTCCTTCCTTGTTTGACATTATTGAAGATGTCTGTATACCGAGGATTTTCCAATAGGATCTAGATGCTCTTTAATTCTTTGATGCAAGGTCCTGAGCGCACTTCCAATGTATATTTATTTGCATACATTGCACATGATGTAAAAGACAACCTTATTTTCAGTGTCTAGCAGTTTTCCATTGTGCAATTGTTTTCTTTTTTGTGTTGTTTGCCAGACCTTCCGTCAATGCCCAATATTGATGTGCTATACGAATTGGAAGGTCAGTGCGTTTAAGTTCTTTCAGGATCTTGAAGTCGAGTAAATCACTGATGAATGGAATATTTAGGTAAAATCATTTCTTCTTCTTTGTGTTATCTCCATAGATCTTTATGGAGTAGAATTCATTCTTTCAATGTCATTACGGTGATATCCGTTTCTGTATTATTATTAATATTAGCTTTATGCAACGAATTAAATTCAAAGTATTTTGATTGCGATTAATAATGAAACAAAAACGGCTAAAAGAAACAAAACTTCTATCTTAAATTAACAATAATCTTCTTTCTCAATATAGAAATGCTTTAACCAATCTTCCTTTCTCTTGATATTATACTATTTACAGCTAATGAAGATCTTCAATTCTTTTCATTGTTTTGCATACATCAATTTGAATGCCACACACATTGAGACTTCCCGTCATCTCTGTATTCGAGCTCAAGAGCATTGACCAATATTAGTGAGCACAATAAGAGCTGTAAGAGTAAAATAGGTATATCTGACTTTAAAATTTTATTTAAAAATTCGATAATTATTGTCAACGTGTAATTTGTGATGCGTTATTGATAAAGTCATTGAATCCGAAAATTAATGTGTGGAATGCAGTCAATACTTGTGTTTTAAATGTTTGTAATTATCTTTTTGTATATTGTATGTATTGATTGTTGTTTGTTAAATTAAAATTTATTAATAAATTACTAAATTAAAGTCAATATATTAAAATTTAAAAAAATAATATATTATTTGAATTATAATTTTTAAAAGAATGAATTTTATTAAAATTTTTTTTATATAATTAATAATTAATACAATAAATTTGTTTTAAAATCCTTAATTTCGAAAGATATTATATCCTACCTGATGATGACAGGAAAACTGTCGAAATATATCGCGAAAAGAATGTTTGATTGGCGGTTTCTTATAATTAATTCGTTGCCAGGTATGTTTAACTATTATTATTATTATTATTATTATTATTATTATTATTATTATTATTACTATTATTATTATTATTATTATTATTATTATTATTATTATTATTATTATTATTATTATTATTATTATTATTATTATTATTATTATTATTATTATTTTTATTATTATTAGTATTATTACTATATTTATTTATAATTTTAATTTTTTGGGGTGAATGGAAATAGATGAAAAAATTAAAAATAAAGAGAATTAATTAAATATTCAATAATTGAAAAGGCAATAAATCTTGTATAATGAAAAAAATTTAAATTTCGTCGTGTTAAAAATAAATTATGAAAATTAATTGGTGGAGTCAGAGAATTTTCATATATAAGGAACAACTTAAACAACAAATATCCACACTGCTCCATTATTTGAAGGAAAAACAAATAATTTATAAAATATAAAAAAAACGAAGTAAAGTTGTATAAAATTGAAAAATTAAAAATTTCAAAAATATTATAAAAATAAATTAAATTTTTTCTAGCTTTTTTACCCTACCCTTTTATCGTTTCAGGAACCAATGGTAAATTAATGTAATACTATTGATGATGTAGAAATTTTTGGACAAGTCAACACTAAATTAATGGATTAAAATTAATATGTCAAAAAGCCATCAATCAAATAAACAAATATTGTTATAGCGAAGCACTGATGATAAAAAGAATAATAAAACTTCAGTCAATTGTATCAAATAAATACGCATTATGATCAGTTCAATAGCGCGTAACTGTTTTCTACCACGCACAACCAATCGGTAATTATTGAGTACATCTTATTTATCTTGGTTTTATTTTAGAATGTTGTCCTTATTTTCAGTCTTTTCTTTTCAGAACAATCTGATACCATTATATGAAAAAATGAAGCAATATCTTCTATAAGCTTCACTTTCCTGGAAGAAATAATAAACGGAATGGTAATTATTATTCAAGGCCTCTATCTTATAACGAAAAAACAAATTATCTAAAATTAATTAATCCGTAATGGGAAGTCCGAGCAAATGGGAAACCCGAGCGCTGAAGGGAACCCGAAAGGAAGTGAGACCCGATCGATGAGATAAGGAAGCAAATTCACCCGAGCGCCAATCTGGGACAAACAAATTAAAGTAATTTAAAAATCTTCAAAATGTTTACCTAAGATCCACGGGGGAGAATTAATTTCAATAATCCTAATTCTGTATATAATTGGCTTGTCAGTAAAAATATAAAAAGGAACTCAAAAACAGACAAGCCGCCAGTTGGCCGAAGAAACAAGAGAGAAGTTTGGCGAATAAGGTAATCAGCGATAGGAGGACGAAATCCAGTAATAGAAAATAAAGTTTAATTCTCATTCAGAAAAGTATTTGCCCCTTGGGTTGTCTACCTTATCGATCGATATTTGTTCAGAGAGGAAGGTGCAAATCTAGTGACGAATTGTAATTTTTATTGAAGTTTAATAAAGATATTCTGTGTTGGATTTCGATTTATGTGTTTAAATAAGAACACGAGGAGCCCAATATTGCCACTTGGGTGAATTCCTTTCCTTATCTAATCGATCAGGTCTCATTTTTTTTTCGTTAAAACTTTCCCTGTGAACTCTTTATTAAATTTTGATTATAATTTCTGAATTTGTCGTACCATTTGGCGTTCAACCATACCCGTTTCCCCATTCAATATTGCATTTCGATTTTTAGTGAATTTTAATTAATTTAGCACTTTTTACTGACTTTAACAATATTTGTTGTACAGTTCTTTTATATACATTTTTGGTTTTATTACAAACCCCAACAATCATAATTGCTAATAACAATAACTTTTATGCAAAATCTACTGAAAAAATGACAAAATAATAAAGATACACAAAATTGTCCACTAAAATGGGAAATAAATAAAATACTAACTAACAGTCATTTCTGTATCTTGAGATGGATCAAATGATAAATTATTGATAGAAAAAATTTAATTATTATGCCTATATTCCATAAATTAATCAATGGGAAAAAATCAATGTCACAGTGCTTGCACCCAACAGCACATTCTAATAAATACAATAATTATGCACAAATTATTATTCAATTTATAATTTTTCGAAAAAATATCCAAATATCATCTATTACATTAATCAGATACCATTATTATTATGCAATCAGATTTTTAATTTTATTATTTATTTACACATTTTATTTTATATAATGTTAGATTTTATTATTATTATTATTATTATTATTATTATTATTATTATTATTATTATTATTATTATTATTATTATTATTATTATTATTATTATTATTATTATTATTATTATTATTATTATTATTATTATTATTATTATTATTATTATTATCATTTTTATTATTATTAATAATATTTATTATTATTATAAAAAATTATTAATATTTATTATTATTATAATTTATTATTAATATTTATTATTTCTATTATTTTTATTATTATTATTATTTATTACTATTATAATTAATTATTAATATTTATTATTATTATTATTATTATTATTATTATTATTATCATTATTATTTTTATTATTATTAATAATATTTATTATTATTATAAAAAATTATTAATATTTATTATTATTATAATTTATTATTAATATTTATTATTTCTATTATTTTTATTATTATTATTATTTATTACTATTATAATTAATTATTAATATTTATTATTATTATTATTATTATTATTATTATTATTATTATTATTATTATTATTATTATTATTATTATTATTATTATTATTATTATTATTATTATTATTATTATTATTATTATTATTATTATTGAGTAAGTTGATATGAATGGTCTCACCCGATACAATTCCAAAGTTGATTACTCAATGGGTGTCGAGTGATAAAGAAATGCTGTATTCCGGATTACGTTGGAAACACCACCAAAAGGTAAAATGTAGATTACCTGTAACCCATAAGAGTCAATAAAACAAATTCAAAAATGCCGTTATTAATAAACAAGCCCATATCGTAAAGAGAAAACAAAATGGATTGCATTATAAATAATTAATAACGTTATTTCAATTGATAACATGACATTTGTATTCCAACGTATAACTTTCAAAACATTCAAACAATAACTATAGTTTCTATAGCTACTAGAGCTACTATAATTACAATAGCTACTAAACAACATCGCATAAATTCAAAACGCAAAAATGTTATGCTCTGCACCAGAATGTTTGGTGACATTCGACAAGAAGATGGCGAATCGAAAATCAACTATTTATATGGTTCTTTTTATCGCGGAAATGGAGATGCTGTTCTATAGTGGCATCCTTTACGGACTAAACGTCTTGATTCCATCGCTGAAGAAGGAAAAGTATTTCTTTGATCAATGCAGCCCCATGGTCTATACAGCTGATGCATCTTGTGTTCAACAAAATCAACTTTTCGGTTATAATCTGATAACTGGTATAACTGCATTTAGTATTTCATCGCTACCTTTAGGGATTTTCTTCGATAAGTTAGGATACAAATACACGAAAATCTTTTCTTCTCTTTTGTGCTTTTTCGGTTGTTTGTTATTTGCATTAAGTTCTGTAATAAAAAGCGAAATGCTTTTTCCTGCAATGCTCGTGTTGGGCGTCTCTGCTCAGTCGTTAGCTGTATGTAACTTACCGTTAGGAGGTCTTGTTCCTGATCATGAGACTGTGATAGTTGGACTATATGTCGGTTCTTTTGATACGTCTGTCATTGTCTTTATTTTCATCAATTTGACTTATCTTTCTGGATTAAGTTTTCTTGCATCATTTTTAATTATGGCTTTTACAGGGTTTATTTTAATGGAGCTTGACTCGTTTCTATTGATGGGAGCTGTTGATCAAATTAAAAAAATGTCGTTGACAAGCGTTAAACCAAAATACGAAATCGGTATGGAAGATCTTCCAAGTGTCACGGATATATTACAAGCTTCGGATGCCGTTATTAAAGAACCAGTAGATTATTTCACTTATTTATATTCTTAAATTTATTTTTTTATCATACATAATGCATATCATTTTAAGTGAAACAGTAAAAATTATTATTGTTCTCTATTTTGTCATTATTATTGTATTTCAACCTTTGAGCTTATGTGCACCCACAATTACTAGATTCAATCCCTTGTGTAGTCGAGTTTCTTAATCAGTAACGATGGCATTCAAAAGGCTCAAAAGTCGCATTGAATATTACTATAGAAAAATGAGAAACAACTTTATTTATCTTTAGCATAAAATTCCGAAATTGTGGAAGACGATTTGGTTTATACCCGTAAGAAGTTGTCGAGGTGCTAAAGCAAGCGGTACTTGGTCGGTAATAGTTCCAGTGAGTATGGAAAATGTTTGATAAGGGTTTTGTCAAACAAAATAAACAACCTAAATTATTTAGATAATCATAATTACTGGTTTTTCTCGCATATTGCCCGCGAGGTTAGGGCTGGAAAATACAGTAAATGAATATTATTTAAACAACCGAAAAATATAATACTACATTAAAACAAATGAATAAATTATTTTTGATGTTAAAATAATTATATGAAAGAGTTTATTTAAAATTAATAATTTCCTCTTTAGACTAATCTCGCGAGTTTATCCAGTTACCGAGATTCAATTTATCCTGGACTCAAACAAATATTATCAAGCCGATATTTTCTTATTCAAATGATGTTTTACATAATTGTCTTTTTCAGATTTTCTTTCTTTCTCGCCCAATTGAGTATACAGTTGGAGAAAGGATTCGCTACTAATCCCAACATGGCATTGTACTTACTATCAGTAAGTAGTTACTTCTTCATGACATCAATTGGTATCGCGCCGATCTCAGGTGTTATTGTTGATGCGCTTAAATCTCGAATCAAACCGACATCATTTCTTTCCTGTTATTTTCCTGCGATTCTAAATTATTACATCCGTATATTAATCCGAAAACAGTTAAGGAAATGATTTGAATCAAAAAATAATTGCGGATCATTTTCATATACAGCCTTGATATACAGCAGTGATCCGCTTGGTCCCTCAACATTTATAGAAGTAGGAATACTTTGTTTGGTTCTTCTGATAGTTGTATACTATTTGCTGATTCTGGTAGAATTCTTCGAATTTAGCCTGGCTACTTGAAAACTCTGGTCAGATCTCTATTTTAAAATATTCGTTGCCATGTTTTGATGCTAACCAACCTGTTGATATTTTTTACTAATAAATGTGTTGTTGTGTGATGAGATAGACACAAAAACAAAGTGAAAATCAATTTAAAACATCTGTTTACTTCTAAGACACATCAGAAGAATTTCTTTGTAATTAATCGCATCACACACTTTATTTGTACAAAACCATTGTTTGTTAAACCATTTAATGTGTCCAATAACTTGAGATTGAGCCATGATTGAATTTGAAACATTGGATAATTGTTCAACACTTTGGCTAATAAACATTTGAATTGTGCTGATCCTTGTAAGTGCTCGATTAAATAGAATATCATATTCATAAGTTAGTAGGTGGATTGGAGCTCCCTACATTACATATACCCCCCCCCTCCCCCCCCGGGAAAAAATTTTTTTTTTAAAAATAAATAAGGTCAAGGTCATTTTTTTTAAAGTGATCCAGAGGGCTCATACAGATTTTATTGAACGATACCTCATCTTAAAGCCCAGTGCCAGACATTTAAGATGTCCTATAGGTATCCTATATATCTTTAATCGTTTTAATGTTATTAACATTTGATGACCACCATCTTTTCAAAGTTAAATTATTATTATTTTTCAAAATATTATTAAGTGATCCAGAGGGCTCAAAGGTTGAAAAATTATTATTAACTCATCTTCCAAAATCTAATTATGTGATTCATTGGAGATTATTAAAATTATATTTAAAACTTGGTGTTAAAGTAAGACATGTAAATAGGGGTGTAAGATTTAAGCAATCTCCAATTTTAAAAAAATACATAGATACCAATACTGAATTAAGAGCAAAAAGCATAAATAGTTTAGACAAAAATTATTACAAATTGTTAAATAACAGTTTATATGGTAAAACAGTAGAAAATTTAAAGAGAAGAATGAATCTTCGTCTTTGTACTACCGACGGTAAATTAGTTAAATATTCTTCAAAACCTTCTTTTAAAAAATCCATTAAAATAGATGATAATCTAATTGCAGCTTTATTAAATCCAGATTCTATATGTTTAGATAGACCAAGTTACATTGGTCAATCTGTACTCTATCTATCTAAACTTAGAATGTATGAATTACAATATAAAGATTTAGAATCATTTCGCAATGAGTTTAGTTGTAAAATTAATATCGTTGCAGGTGATACAGACTCATTTTTCCTCGAAGTAATTAACTGTAAACTTGAAGTTCTTTTACCTGCAATGATCCGAGATAATTTATTAGATACTTCCAATTACGATAGTTGTCATTCCTTATATAGTAAGAACCTTGATTCTGTCATTGGAAAGTTCAAAGACGAGAATAAAGGTCTTAAATATAAGGAATGGGTTTTTCTTAGACCTAAGTGTTATAGTTTGTTGGGTGATGAGGAAACAAAAAAGGCTAAAGGTGTGACATTGAAAGGTAGTGACATAAAACATCAGTCATACCTGGATTGTTATAACACTAATCAAATTTTTTCGATTCCTCAAACAAAAATAACTAGCAAAAACCATCAAATTTATACAATTAAAAATACTAAAATAGCACTAACTAACGCAGATGACAAAAGGGTTTGGGTGGGGGAAAATACTAGTTTAGCATATGAGCATGTAAGATTAAGTCAATTAAATGTTGGAGAAGTTGTTGGAGAAGATGTTGGAAAAGATGTTGGAGAAGATGAGGAAGAATTTAATGAAGAAGATGCTGGAGAAGATATTGTGGATGTTGTTGGAGAAGATGATATTGATATTGATGACATTATTTTATCTGATGAAGATTTATTATATTAAATAAAAGTTTATATCTTTTCATTTGTTCTTTTTATTTGTTTGGTAAATTTTTATGTGTTTGGTTATGTGTCTTGTTAATTGTTATGTATTTGGTTGATTTATTATTATTATTATTATAAAAAATTTCATTAAAAAATTTCAATTCTCAATTACTGACTATTATTTCAACTTTTTGTTAATAAATTTTATAATCTTACTTTAATTTACTTATTACATTAATTATTTAAAAATTATTACTTTAATTTACTTATTTAACTTTAATTTAAAATTTTTGACCATTGATTACTTAATTTTTAAATTTAGACCTTAATTTACTTTAATTTTAAATTTTAGACCATAATTTACTTATTTCAGCCCATTGATTACTTTAGTTCAATTATTAGACCCATCATTTACTTTAATTTAAAATTTTATACCATACTTTACTGTAATTCAATTTTTAGACCTATAATTTGCTTTACTTTAAAAATTTACCACGTTTTTTAGTGTAGACCGCCTTTTTCTATTGAAAATTCTAGGACCATGGAGACCCACCCAAATAATACTGACTTATCCTCGGCTTATATATTGAAAAAGATTTTTTGTATTGAAAATCCCAGAAAACAAAACATTGGGCATTACGGCATCAATTATGTAATCAAAAAGCAGAAAAATGTCTACGGCAATAATTATGTAATCAAAATTTGCAATATTTTTACCCCCCCCCCCCCTTATTGCGACCGTACGCTACTAACTACCAACTCATGTTTACAAGTTTGCAGATATTTTTTCTGTGATTTAGCTAATTTGCAAGTGATGTGATTTGCAGTGTACCGGGGAAAGTGTGCAATAGAATTGAATCAGCAATATTGTATACTTACCTGGCGCGTCTCCTGCATAGTACTGATGAGAGCCAAAAACTCGAAACTAATTTACTATTGGGATTTGCACTGGGTATCACAAAGCTTGTAATGTTTATATTATTGTTTATATTAATTGTTTATATGCTTCTGGGTTATAATCCCTCCTTTATTCGAAATGAGAATGATGATAATTAATCTTAATTTGACTGGAATGAGTCGGAATATATACTCTATTTTCGGTGTGCGTGCACTGATGCAGTAAAACAAATTCGAATTATTTTAATTCTAGTTAATTCTTAATTTTTGTCGATTTTAATGGCGATTTTTGTAAATTAATTTTTGTTTTTTATTAAATTTGCCGCCATGATAGGATATGCACATTTCCAGAACATTTCATGCTATTTTGATATTTTAATATATAATTCTTATTTTATTCTCTTTTTTGTTAATTCTTTCTATAATTTTTACTATTTTAAAACTTAAATGTTTGTTTTTGCTAATTTTATTAGGTTGTTTGGCGGCCATAATGGATTTTGCCGTTTTGATGGGTTGTTCTGGGATTTTATTTATTTTCTATTAGAATTTTGTCTTTATATTATTTTATGTCTTGATTTTATGGAAATTTCTCTGATTTCCGTTCTTATACTTGCTCTATTACCCTAATTCGAATGTTTTATTGTTTTTATGTGTTCAGGTTGTACTTCATTGTTTCATTAGAAATACTTCTCAAAGGTCAAACTGCTACATATAAAATATTTATTTTCGGCGACAAAATATCCATATTAAAGTAGAACCTTCCACCACACATATATGTTTCAGTTGTTTCTGGCAATGCAAATAGTGTTGGGCTAGAACTGATTTCTAGACCCAAACTACTAATTGTGACTGAAATGTGTAGGTACACAACATGCAAAAAGCAAAAAGTATAGTAAAATATTAAAAACTACACCAAATAAACAATATTAATTAAAGGAGAAAACAACAAAAACATAAACACAGAAATTAAATAAAATTATACAAAAGCAAGAAGTTATCCAAAATAGAACTCAAAAATAACCAAATAAACATAGAGTTACAAAAAACAGACTCGAATAACTTAAAAGACGATAGAAAACAGTAAAAATTCCAGAAAAACCCAGAACATTCCACAAAAATGGCGACGATCATCACAAAAGCCATCTAGAACAATAAAAGTTAAAAAAAAATAAATAAATTAGTAATAAAAATAAAAAATCTTAAAAAGAAATTCATAAAACATCAGTTAAAATAAAAATAAAATTAAAATTAACATGGAATGTTCTGGAACCGTTCCAAATCCATCATGGACGTAAATTTAACGAAAAATAATTAAAAAATAAAGATTTAAAAATAAAAACAAAAATTATGGCACAAAAATTGCCATTAAAAATATCAAAATCGCANAATTCGAGTTTGTTTTAATGCATCAATACATACACGTGTACAAAATAGGTATATATACCGACACGTTTCGGTCATAATTTAATCACTTTTATGCCAATAATTTATTGAAGAAAATTTTTCGAAGAAATTATCAGTAAGTATCTTCGGTTGATATATTGTAACCATTTTAATGTCTACCATGTTTAATTAAAGTGTTTTTAAAAAAAATTTTTTTATTTATACGTTAGTAAGTACGACGGATCAGCGGCGGCTTAGCGCGTCTCTGATCGGTCCTGCATTTAAGCATCATATTTTAATTATATTATATAGGCACGCATTATTATTATTTATAAAACTTTTGTTGTTCGGGTCAGTCGGAGGTCGAACCACTTCATGGTCCTGCCATGGAGTTAAGTCGAGGAAACCATCCGCCTGACTCTTCTTATTTATTTAAGGTCAGCCGTAAATGGTTGACTTATTATACAATTTTAAGGTTTGTCGAAGTGGTTCCAGTGGGGCCATGGAAGCAATATTCTTCCCGACTCAAAGCATAACATAATTAAACTCCACACTCAAAATCTCTACAACAATAACACCCTAAGGTTAATAAACTGAGTAGATCTCACACCTAAAATTCAACAAATCACACCTAGTATAGACGGTTGAATTCCTAAAAATTGACTCTGCCCATACATTGTCGAACATAGATAAATTTTCGGAATAAAGTAAAGAATTTTCATAATGATTTAGTCTGTGATAAAGGTTCGATAAATGTATCGGCAGGGTTTGGATTTTTCATTACATGCAATTAACTGAATACGAATCATAAACCCTTAGAACATAAAATCCCGTTAACATCTTATGAAGTGGTAAAGAATAGTTATAGTTTTGGCCCTTCTAAAGGGATGGTTATGGATAAATTTGCCGATAAAGATGTGAATTACCAGTAGTTGTAGGTAAATTCTGTTACAGAAATAGATAGAAATTTTTACAAATTATAATTAGTTAGAAACATAAATTAAAAAGGCGAAAGTAATTCATGACTAAATATATCAATTTTGGTTGTAAAAGTATAAATTAGAAATCGACATGGGTAAAGTTTGCTTACAAAAACATAAATTACGGATCGTTACATGAAAATTTTATTAAAAAATATAAATAATTAGGTATGAATTTTTATCATGAATATAAACTATAAAGTCTAATTTTTAATTGTAGAACCCAAAAATTTTAATTATAAAATATAAACTTCAACTATAAAGTATAAATTTCGGTTATGAAAATATGAACTTTAATTTCAAAATTTAAATTATAAATCATATATACAAAGTATAAAAGTATAAAATAAATTATAATTGGCTGTAATCAAGCTGGATGATAGAATTATAAAACATGAAAAGCCATAGAAACTTCCCATTAAGTATGTAATCCCATATTAAGCATTTGAAGCAAACTTTTTGTAAAGTAGGAATTATAAATATCCATAAGATAACTATAATCATACTTATTATTAGGACCACTATTATTGTTATTATTATTATTATTATTAGTATTGTTATTGTTCTTATTACTACTATTATAATTATTATTATTATTATTATCATTATTATTATGGTTATTGCTATCGTGATTAATTATTATTATTATTATTATTATTATTATTATTATTATTATTATTATTATTATTATTATTATTATTATTATTATTATTATTATTATTATTATTATTATTATTATTATTATTATTATTATTATTATTATTATCCTCACGATCATCCAACGAGTACCAACCTTAAATCTGTACCATCACCACTATTATTACTCTAATTGTTGTTATTTCCCTATCATCGTTATTATTGATATTATATTATTATTTGTCAACGAAAAATTAAAATCATCTATTGATTTAAGATTTTCCCCATTCCTGAATTTAGAAACAACTTTTCCACCCAATAGGAATGTGCCTAACGCGAAGGAATCTATATTTAGCAACACCCCCCCCCCCCCCTCAGAGAAACATTAAGGAAAATTTTAAGGCGGGAATACAACCATCAAGATGAATTAGTTTACCCTTTTAATAAATTATCTTATGAATGAATTGCGTGTTTAATATCTAAAAATATCGTTAGGTATAATATTGACCTTATTATATAATTGAATTAGTGGTATACTGCAAGAAGGTAATCATTGAATTTTGTCTAGTGTTCAAACTATTTGAAAATCTACGAAAGGACAGAGAAGAAGCCCAAAAACAGGCCGAGGAGCTCCGCGTACGAGTGGACAAGCTCAAAGGGAGGTGCCGGGAACTCGAAGGCACCTGGTTCAGTCCCGAGGACATGAAAAAGAAGGTAGCGCAGGTCTTCCAACTACAGACTCAAGCCACGCAGGATCAGATGGAGATCCGGGCACTGAAGCTCCAACTCCGCGCGTTGGAAACCGAGCGCAATGAGCAAGTGGTTCACGGGGCCGCAATCAGCCAAATCCGGCCGTTGACCGTGGAGCTAGCAGCAATATACCCTCCGGCCGTGAAAGAGAAACCCAAAAGAAAACGGTTGGGACGGAACATCCGTGAAAAATTAAAGAAGGCTAGATTAGCCGAGTATGAGCGACAAGAAAGGTCAACATCAACGTAATTTCAGTAACAAGAACAGTCACTGAGGCCACATACTTAGAATTTGTTTTGTGTGATTTATTGTCATTGTGTAATTACAAACGTAGTTAAATTGACGTATGAGGCATGTTATTTACAAATATGGAGTGACTGAAAATTGGCGTGTGGAAATTTTGGGAAAACAATTTTGATAAGGGTCCTGAGGAAATCGGAAACAAACCTTCTAACGGTAGTCCGTGAACCCATGGAGTACTCGAAATTTATAGTGCCTTGATGCGCTCACTTTTTGCGAGTACTCAACCCCTTGGTACAGTACCAACGTTGATTGCTCAACAGGTACCAAGCGGAAAAACAATGTTGTATTTTGGGTTACGCTGGTAACAGCATTCACTAACAAACATTCAACCACCTGTAACCCACCAATAGTAATAATAATAATAATATTAATAGTAATAATAATAATAATATTAATAATAATAATAATAAAATAATAAATAATAATAATAATAATAATAATAATAATAATAATAATAATAATAATAATAATAATAATAATAATAATAATAATAATAATAATAAAAATTATAAGATTATTTAAACACTCGAGAAATCAAGTGCCAAAAACGGTCTCGTGAAAAACAATACTTAATAAATGGTGGGTTACAGGTGGTCCGACATCTCACTCTTTCGTGCTGTTTCCAGCGTAACCCAGAATACAAGGTTGATTCTGCCAATTGGCACCCGATGAGCGATCATCGTTGGTAATGTGTCAACTGGGTGAGTAAAGTGAGCGCACTACTTGCACTATAATTGTCGGGTACTCTTTGGGTCCACGGACTATCGATAGAAGATTTGTGTCCGATTTCATTGGTCCCTTGTTTGGTACCCGGTAATTTAGCGGCTTTTGACATTCGATTAGAAACAGGAACACTTTCATTAAAATATGTTATTGAATCCGCAAACTTTTCTTGCATATCACACAAATATAATAGTGAATTCTCCAACGCAATTAATATCACAAATTTCAATATATTTAAAGACAGTTCAATTTTTATACACAAATTAGAAATTTGATGGAAAAAGTTCATTTTTTTTTGGAATATATAAACAAGCCAGGAAATCTTTTACAAAATTGATACATATAAGTAAACAAAGTTACAAAAAATACAAAATTATATCATTCGATAAAAAATAAACAGATTTTTAAAAATATATAATTTAAAAAGCTTAACGATTTTATAAAGTTCGCGTAAGAATTTCAAATAGTCAATTACTAATAAATAAATGCAAAATAAACAAATTTAGGTTTTTATATTATTGTTAGGATTTGTTCCGTATTTCGCGAATTGTAATGGATGAGGGTGTTGGTCTATGAGAGCCAACACTAAAACTATTGGGAGCCGAATACAGTTTATCTTGATAATGATAACATGGCATCGAATTGCTTTACTCTTCTGAGATTGATTAATAGAGCCTGATTGATAAGTAGAAGTATTAGCTGATCGCACGAATTTTGATTGACTGTTATTGTGTTCTGTTTGGTCCTTAGTCGCTGGTGACCGCGCATTTATATATATAATATAATATCGTATAATATAATATAATATAGTATAATAGGTATATAGATATTGTTAAGGCCGTGTAACGGCTCACTACATCAGCCCCACGGGAAGTCGCGGAGCGCACAGGGACTCAAGAATAGAGATTGATGAAAGATCTACTAGAAACAAGATGTAAGTCGAAAAGTAGTGACAATTTATCAAAGGTAGATAGTGTCTAAAAAGGAAATCGGCGATTGATGAATTAATTGATCACATGGAATAAAGTTAAGTGAATTTCAGCATCAGATGTGTCAAATTTTCATTGGAATAGACTCTGGCAAGTCTTGGAGGTTTGGAAATGTCTTCCCCAATTTGGCGCACCCAAATCTTATCACTATGTTTCACATTTTCGCGGTTCGCTGCTTGTCGGGTTTCGAAACAATTGAGCGAAGATTAAGTGGATTTGTTGTTGCTGAATGTGTATTCTCTGTAGCTAAATTTTCATCGCGTTGGTAGTTTGTGATCAAGGTACGCGCGATTTCGTTTGAGTCCGTGCAGTTCTACTGAAGGGTTTTCGTTCGACGTAGTTGAAATGGGTTCGACTGAGACTTTCTCTAAATCAGAGTGAAGTTTGTCTTCGTCCACGTCATCAGAAATCATAAAAGCCGGTTTAAGTCGGCACAAATTTATATTTTGGGTAACCCCGTTAATAATGATGTGGGCATTGTTATCCTTAATGTCGATCAATTTGTAAGGCCCCGAATATCTCGGTTTGAGACCTGAATCCGTAATATTACGAAGATAAACGTGAGTTGCGTCCTTGAAGGACTTTGGGACGTACGGTGTATATGAGGAAGCATAAGAAAACTGTGGGTTGCTATCGATCGAAAGAAAATGATCTCTAGCCATATCTAATTCCTCAAAGGTAGGAGCGTTATCGAAATCAACTAATTCGTTAGGTAACGATGTTGAAGTTTAGTTCCGGTAGTCCTGGAGGGTGTGTTACGCCAACCAAGAAGGACAAAAAGTAAAGGTTTAGTCCAATTAAGTTTCGATGAAAGTATTCCAAGAGAAGTCTTCAAAGTACGGTGAAATCTTTCGATCATGCCGTTTGTCTGAGGATGGTAAGCAGTTGAACGGAGGTGTTGTATACCGAGCTTTTCAGTTAGTTGTTGAAATAACTGGGATTCAAACTGAGATCCCCTGTCTGTGATTATTGATTTCGGGACACCGTATCTAGAAATCCAATGTTGCAAAATTGAATTTGCTACAATTTCAGCAGAAATGTTTTTTAGAGGAATAACTTCAAACCAACGCGTTTTCCGGTCGATCATGGTTAATAAGTAAGAAAAACCGCGATCAGAAGGCAAGGGGCCGACCAGGTCGATGTGAAGAATTTCGAACCTATTTCCGGTCGGATAGTGAATCATCTGTGGCTTAGTGTGTCTAGTGATTTTGTGTTGTTGACAACCGATGCACTGACTCACCCACAGTTTAATATCGTGCCTCATTGCTGGCCAAACCACATGTGAATGCAATAGGTTGAAGGTAGCCGACGAACCTGGATGATGTAAGTCGTGAATGGAGTGGAAAGCTAATTTCCGTAAGGAATCGTGCAAAATCGGTCTTAAAACACCTGATAAAGACGAGTCAAAGTGTACTCCGTCCACGATTTCAAGCTTATCGCCAAAGGCAGCTAGATCTTTTGCCGAAAGTGGATTATCACGGAGGCACTGTACTGGAAATATCGGATCGTGCAATATAGCGTTGGTGCTGCGGGAAAGACAGTCTGCCAATAACGTTTTCTTTGCCGGCAATGTGGCGTATTTCGCAAGAAAATTCTGAAATATAACTGATTTGCCTCTGTTGTCGTGGAGATGGGTCTTTCATTCCAAAAAGATAAGTTAGCGGTTTGTGGTCAGTGTAGATGACAAAAGGACGACCTTCAAGCAAGTGCTTGAAATGTTTGATTGAAAGATATATACCTAAGAGTTCTCGGTCGAAGCCGAATATTTCCGTTGTGCGGAAGAAAGTTTCTTTGAGAAAAACTCTAAGGGTTCAGAAATATCATTATGTAATTGGTGTAATACTGCACCAATAGCAACGTTTGATGCATCAGTGGTCAGACTCCAAGGTAAATCAGCATTGGGAAAATGGAGTGTTTGAATTTTCGAAAGTGCCGACTTAGCGTTTTCAAATGCACTGAGTGTGGTATCGCTCCATGACACTAAAGACTTTTTTTGTTTTGAAACAAGACCTGAAAGAGGTGACAAAATGTCAGAAACCCCTGGAATAAAACGATGACAATAGTTTATCGTTCCCAAAAAACTTCTCAGTTGTGAAACTGTTTTTGGAAGTGGGAATTAGGCTATGGTATCTAGTCTATCCGGAGGAGGTCGGATTCCATCTTCGGAAATTAAATGTCCCAGGAAACGAGTCTCGTGTTGGAAGAAGGTACACTTATCGACGTTTACCTTAAGGTTGTATTGCCGAAGTGCTGTTAAAGTTCTTGTTAGATGGGTTATATGCGTCTCTAAGTCAGGTGATCCGATTAAAATGTCGTCTATGTATGGAACTGCGAAAGGTAGGTCCATTAAGACTTGATCAATATACCTTTGAAAGGTCTGTGCAGAATTCCGAAGGCCAAATGGCATATGCACGTACTCGAAAAGTCCGATCGGAGTTATTACGGCTGTTTTTTCTATGTCAGACTCTCGCACGGGTATCTGATGGTACGCCTTCACGAGGTCGATTGTGGAGAAAATCTTTGCCTTTGAAAGACGGTGAAGGATATCACTAACAAGCGGCATGCTATAGGAATCATGTACCGTAATAGCATTAAGGTTTCGATAGTCGCCACACGGACGGAAAGTGCCATCTTTTTTTGGGACCAGGTGCAATGGCGATGACCATGGAGATTTAGATCTCCGAATGGTACCCTCATGTAAGAGGTTAGTGAACTCGGAACGTACAATTTCGAGTTTTCATTCGATAGTGGTCTAATTTTGCATCTAACTGGTAAAGATGAAGTTGTGTCGATCGTGTGGCAGTAAAGCGGCTTCGAAACGTCACTTATTGGCGTGTTTAAAACACCTATTAATAATATCTAAGGCTATTTTTGGGTGTTCGATTGTTATAACCGTTTTCGACGGAGTAGTATTTATATCGTCCGTTCCTATCCGTTGTGGATCTTCAAAGATTTTTGAGCGAATAGTGCTGCAGTTTAATTCGTTATTTATCCTTAAAGTGCGTCACGGCAATCTACGAGTAGTTCGTTAGCGCTTAAAAAATCAGATCCTAATATGGGATAATAACCTCTGCTATATAAAATTTCCACTCAAATAATTGGTCGGACAGAAATGGCAACGAGAAAGCAATTGTCTTTGAACCTAAAGTCTCAACAACACTACCGTTTGCGGCCTTCAAAGAAATATCGACAGTGTTGAGGTCTGGAAGGTACTCTTTAGGTAAGATCGACAAGCTGGAGCCAGTGTCGACAAGGAATTTTAGTCTGTTAGAAGGAGACGACAATATATTAAAAGCGTTTGACTCTGCTTCTATTAAAAATAAATCTGATTTTGATGAAATTTTGCCTCCCACCTCTGCCGCTAGAAGTGGTGGCATTATTAGTTTTTTGATTGCTTGCTTTAGGTTTTGTGTAATTGGAGCAGCCTTCGAAGCATTTTAAGGCTTTATCTCCAAACCTGTCGTGGTATATGCACTTGTCAAGTATCTGACAGGATGGTGCTTTATCTCGCCAATTGCAACCTAGATGGCAGAACCGTGCCTTGTTACGAAACTTAAAATGGAAACGGCACAGGTTCCTGGTTGCAGGGGAAGGTGAACGTTGACGAGTATTTTGCACGAAGTGGTGATTTTTGGGCATATTGCCTGTCGTCATTTGTCCGCCTGGTGGACATGCTATTCTCAAGCTCGCTGATGCGTTTAGTGAGGCCTGTACTAGCGCAAAGTAAGGCTTCTTCGGTCGAAGGTTTTAAAGAAGAAGAAGAAGGTAAAATTTCGGGGTTAGTGCTGCTACTTAACTGCACAGAGCAAGTTGGTTGCGGACCAAGTGGCACGACTTCGTTAATCTTGTCGGCCATCTTGCTAGCTCTACCACGTCTGCTGTTGACGAAAGCGCTAAAATTTGTTGTGCGTGTGGCGGTAAAGCAGACAGAAAAAATTGCCTCAAGAGTTTTTGATCCGCCGCAGCCTCCGGATGTATTTGCGTTAGTTCCGCCATAGCGTGTTGCAAGAACTGTGATGGTTTTCTGCTGCCCAAAGTTTGCGTCTTAAAGTATTTAGTGAAGACGGCAGCTGTAGGTTCCTTAAAAATATCGAGGATTGCCGTACGCAATTCTTCATATGGGTTTTTTACGCTAGTAGGCGAAGTGCGAAGGATCACGGACGAAAGTTTACTTAATATCGTCGGCGGAATCAACGGCAAGATGCGACAGTATTTGTCTCGTGAACTGGTTACCTCGATTCCCTCGAGTGCTAGTTCGGTAGCTATCAGCCAAGTAAGTGGAGAGTTATTCTCATCCAAAAAATATTGACATAGGTACGTTGATCGCTGGTTGTTGGACCTACGTTTATGTTTTGCCTGTTTGGGGTTGCTGCCTGAGTCATTCTCCGAATCGGAGGAACCGCCAGAAAGTGGCAACAAACATGAATGACGCTGTATGGTGTCACTCCATAGTCGCCCAAGGTACGACTGTCGGAAAGGATGTTGCCGTTATACGACAAGAGAAAACGGCATTTGTGATTTGTCAATATGCTGTAATTTTTAGAAAGACCTCTAATTGTAGTGTCTGTGTCAACTGAAACGGTTTGTGTCTTATTTGTTACAGGGTTTTCTATTATATTTGGAACTTTTTGGGCCCCGGTGCGGCGCTACCCTCTCGTGTGGGCTGATGCTTATTTAAATAATTTATTATAATTTTATATATGATATCAATAATAATATAAATCAATAATAATATAGTATAATTTAATAATAATATAATAATATAATTTAGAGGTAATCGATCTAAGGTACCTGGCGGTGCTGACCGGGCATTGCTTGATTGAGTCTCGATTCGCTGGGAGACGGTTTATTATCCTGAATAAATGGCTGTCCCGGTGCACGAGAGTTTAATGTGAAAAAATCATTATTCTGTTGCATTAAGAATTCATTTGATTTGGTCGAAGCATGATGCGTTGTGGGGCTGTGTATAAGACATCACTCGTTAGCAATTTGTTATTTGGTATATAATTATTGATCGGAGTCATTTTTTTACGATTTTCAACGGCAATCATCTCAGCCAATGCTTGCCGGGAAACATTAATCGAATCAAAATCTATATCGGCTGTATCTTTATATTTCTGATCGTAATGTGAATTCGGTTTCTCCAAGCCAAATATGCGATTTATATCCATTTCGTTCGATCCTGATACTGACCGTAGTTAAGTACACCGTTGTTGTTTGCCTGTTGATTGATGTTGTGATCGTATGACTGATTATTATTGTTGTTATTCTTGATTGCGGCGTGGTTTTGAGAATTTAACTGGCAGAAACTTTCCAGCAGAGAATTCGACAAACCAACTGAATTCAAACTGTTCATAAATGATTTCTGATCTGAAAGCCGTGACAGGGGAGATGTAGAATTCAGTGTACTCTGGCATTCAGTAATATCATTACCAGCTGAGCTATTGAAAGCACTGAATAGGGGAAATTCGGATTTAGTATCCGATGATTCAGATTGTAAATTGAATACTTTTCTTGATAAATTTGAAAGACGATTTATTTATCGGTCAGCAATTTGAAATTGACCATTTGGAATATGATTATTATCTGTGATATTTGCAGGGGTCGAAATGGAATCACCTAGAACGGACTACGGGATCCAAAGAATCACGATCTGGAATTGTCTGAGTTAATTTGATATACTCTTCTCGATTCGATGACAAAAAACAGGAATGAGCAATTATCAATTGGATCTATCAGCCTATCAATATCATGGGATATAGGATTAAATTTTGATGAAAGTTTTATTCAGAAAATATTTTGGAAAGCATATGGAACATATGTTTGACGTAATTCCGCTGTTCGTTATGAGAAACTAACATAGATTGTATTTCCTGTAATCTGGATTTAGCAATGATATTGATAAATAAGTTTCTAATTGTTCAAATCTTGAACATTGTTCTGGCACTGTATGACAACCAATGTGGTACCCGGTAATTTAGCGGCTTTTGACATTCGATTAGAAACAGGAACACTTTCATTAAAATATGTTATTGAATCCGCAAACTTTTCTTGCATATCACACAAATATAATAGTGAATTCTCCAACGCAATTAATATCACAAATTTCAATATATTTAAAGACAGTTCAATTTTTATACACAAATTAGAAATTTGATGGAAAAAGTTCATTTTTTTTGGAATATATAAACAAGCCAGGAAATCTTTACAAAATTGATACATATAAGTAAACAAAGTTACAAAAAATACAAAATTATATCATTCGATAAAAAATAAACAGATTTTTAAAAATATATAATTTAAAAAGCTTAACGATTTTATAAAGTTCGCGTAAGAATTTCAAATAGTCAATTACTAATAATAAATGCAAAATAAACAAATTTAGGTTTTTATATTATTGTTAGGATTTGTTCCGTATTTCGCGAATTGTAATGGATGAGGGTGTTGGGTCTATGAGAGCCAACCACTAAAACTATTGGAGCCGAATACAGTTTATCTTGATAATGATAAACATGGCATCGATTTGCTTTACTCTTCTGAGATTGATTAATAGAGCCTGATTGATAAGTAGAAGTATTAGCTGATCGCACGAATTTTGATTGACTGTTATTGTGTTCTGTTTGGTCCTTAGTCGCTGGTGACCGCGCATTTATATATATAATATAATATCGTATAATATAATATAATATAGTATAATAGGTATATAGATATTGTTAAGGCCGTGTAACGGCTCACTACATCAGCCCCACGGGAAGTCGCGGAGCGCACAGGGACTCAAGAATAGAGATTGATGAAAGATCTACTAGAAACAAGATGTAAGTCGAAAAGTAGTGACAATTTATCAAAGGTAGATAGTGTCTAAAAAGGAAATCGGCGATTGAAGTCGCTTGACCTGCTGCTGAGCCTGCTCTCTATCTTTCGAATAACTTGTACACTGAAACGAAAACTATCATTAAATGAATTTTAACAGGCATTATTTCGCTATCGCTTGTAGGCGTCTCCGAGGTAAAACTTTTATAGACATATATGAGGTACTGAGCCCCTATGGAAGTGTGTTAACCTTAGTGCCCAACTTAAATAATAATCTATTTTTAAAGCAATTTCATTTATTAATAATACAGAAATCATAATTTGCTAAAAATCACTACAACCAAAAGAATAAAATCATAAATGTTCGATAGGATAGTCACGCATTCGTGGGTTTTCGTTGGGTTTCAACTTCGGGGAGCCTTCTTGCGGGGCCTGCCCCGTCTTTTCTCGGCCATCGGCTCAACTTCGACCTCTTCGATGGGCCGGCCGGCTTCGACTGCACGGACTTGGGCCTCGATCAATCGGAGTTCATATTGCGCTCTGGCGATGGCACCCAGGGTGCGGTCTCGAGCCTCTACGAGCCAATTGTTATCCGGTTCGGATTTCACTCACGCAGGGGCACTGGCCTCGGGTCCTTCCGGATTAGGCGATCCGAACAGTCCAGGCTTCGACCCTGGTTCCATCGATGGATGTGATGCCAGATATGTCTGGAGCGAAGGCGTGTAGTCGTCACGTCACATCGGTCTTCCTCACTGTGATCACTGGAATTGGAGATTCTAAATTTTTGATCATAGATTAATGCTCATTTAAATTAGTAAATCACATCATTTGCCATTTTCGATTATTATATTCTTACTATTACCTTTCTTTTTCTGTTTGCTTAAGTTGTTCATTTATGATGAACTTTTAGATAATTTTATTTAAGAAAAAAAGTTTTGCTGTACATTTTAAATAATAGAAAATTAATAAAATTTCAAGTAATTGAATTGATTTCATATAATTTCAATTTCATAGTTTATTTTCAGCCGATCATGTCCCGAAGATTATAATTTTGATTAATTTATTTCTCAAATTTTCAATTAAAATTCCAAGCAATGTGATTGATTTATTTTATTTCTTGTTTAAATTGTTTTTTTTCTATTTATTTTTCTTTATTCCATTTCCATGATTAATGGA
This sequence comes from Schmidtea polychroa, assembly GCA_959609185.1. Classification (NCBI taxonomy): domain Eukaryota; kingdom Metazoa; phylum Platyhelminthes; order Tricladida; family Dugesiidae; genus Schmidtea; species Schmidtea polychroa. The sequence goes on along the minus strand of CAUHTR010007422.1, from coordinate 29,817 downwards.
ACAATTTGATATTTTTTGTTATCTTGTGCCTTTTTCGATGATCATTTTGTGTTTTTAAAATGTGTTTCATCTACAATTGTTTGCCCGTCTTAGTTTATTATATTGTTTTATTTGATGTATGTGTTGGGCTAGAACCGAGAATCGAGAGCTTGTTTTAATGAATCAAAAATATATAACATAAAAATCGCACCAAGTTAAATTAAAACACCAAACACTAAAGTACATAACACACGGATGATAAATAAGACCCGGTTAATAAAATAAAGGAACGCAAATAAAGGTCGCAATCACTAACACCATTAGGAGAAATATAGCATTCGGAATATCTAACAACTAAAAATTAAAATAATAATAAATAAAATAATGGGTAATAAATTAATTAATATATGGAAAAACTTTTAAATATATAAATATAAAATCGTAAAATAAATTACCTAGTAAACTGTGGTAAAATAATAAAAAGTAGAATACAAGTAGTAGAATTAGATAACCATAAAAATTTATAAAACTAAATTGTGTTATGAAAACTATAATAAAACCAAAAAAATTAATTTAATTACTAAAACTTTATACACCAAATTGTTTAAATTAATGAAACTAAAGTAAATTACTGAAACTTATTTAAATTTATAAAACTTGTAAAACTAATTAAATTAGCAAAACTATTTTAAATTATAGAATTTTATAAAAATAAATCTTAAAAATTTAATAAAATTAGAATTTTGATTATTAAATTAATTAAATTAAAATATAAATAATTGCACACTTCATGCACGGCATGCAAAAATTAATCAGAATTGCCTCGCATTCTAATTTGATATAACAGCAGAGAATGCGTAGTCGTATAATTCAATCAGTATCATACTGTGAGTGAAATTTTCATTTAAAATATATTGGAGAAGTCACGCTCACTGGTTAACTGAAAATCGCTCAGTAACAAATGCCTATTCCGTGGCTCCTCGATTGATCAGTTTTATGCCTGGTGTGGTGAGGTAAATTTGATTT
>CAUHTR010007422.1:0-28712 GCA_959609185.1 Schmidtea polychroa | reverse complement strand
AGTAATTATGAGTTTGTGTAACACTCAATTTATAAATAATAACAAAATTACATAATTCAAATATTGCTATTTTAGATGTCTTGCAATTATATTCGTAGCCAAACTAATATCAATTTGCAAATCAAATTGAATCTTAAATAAAAAAAAATTTCCTAGGAAATATTCAATCAGTCTGCTAATACTTGATTGTAAATTTGAAGGGGAAAAAATTCATAATTATACATTTAATAAAATAAGAATTCGAGTAATTAAGTCAGATAAATATGCTTTTTTCAATGTTAATTTTCTTGAAAAAAAGCCTATTCGTTTATATAAATTTTAAAATTTAATTTTCAATATTAAATGAGAATATTACACAACTTTGTACTAGTTATAACTACACCTGGGCTTTTATTTAATTCTCAAACCTGCTGTATTACTGCTAGGCAGTAATTATTATTATTATTATTATTATTATTATTATTATTATTATTATTATTATTATTATTATTATTATTATTATTATTATTATTATTATTATTATTATTATTATTATTATTATTATTATTATTATTATTATTATTATTTATTATTATTATTATTATTTATTACTATGAAGTGACAACAGTTTTTAATGAAACTTGAATGATTTACTTACCAGAGCCAATAAAATATGCAGCTCTTGTTGCAACTTTCTCACAAACAGCTCTCACAATTGCAGCGTCTTTGTCTTCAAAACTGGCCACATTAAGGTCTTCATTGAGCATATAATGTGTGCAGTAGAACAGATGTGGTGGATCTCTAAAAATACAAAATACTTGATAATTCATTGTTGATACAAATTCAAATTCAAAAATTATGTGCAAATGAGTGTGCCAAAAATATTTTACACGTGTGTTTTGAACTAGCAAGCTGGGAATTAACCAATTCAGTGTGTGGATATTTGACTCACGGGAGATATTTTTGTCCGCTGAGACACACACAGTAACACATATTAATGGGAAAAATTATTGAATTTTTTAATAAATTAAAATAAATCAAAATCACCTTTCAACTTCTGATAAATATTTTGTATGGAAACTACCAGGTGTCACTAATGACAATGGTACTTCACCACGAAACAGGAGATTTTTATTTACCAAATCAACCAAGACAATCCTCACTAGCTCACCGAGATACATACCGGAACACATTTTCTCAAATCTTATTAAAAATATTTTTTATTTAATTAAATACTAAACAATCTAATCGAATACATTTGTTGCTTCGGATGAAGAGATTGCTCATCGAGCTTTCTGTCATATTCCGTTCGAAATCTATCAAGAACACCATCTTCTCCAAATGCACCCCATTCCATGTTAATCACGACGTAATCAATTCCTGTCTTATCTCCGATAAATGTTTCAACCTTATCAATTTTTTCCACATACGAAGCATTGGTTCCGGTTCCTAAACTCCATGAATAATCCATTAAACTCCAACTAACCAAAAAATAAAAACCCACCAACAATTACACCAACACCACACTTGCTATCTTGCAAAGCACACGAAGTGAGAGTGCCAACCGTATCATTGACAACGGCTACACATTTTACATCTAAGTTCTAGAAATAAATATAATTCGTTGAAAAAATAATTTCAATTAATTTTCAATTGAATGTTTTATCAATGTTTTATAAAAAAATATTACAAAAGTAAAAATAATTATTATTAGAAAATAATTTATTAGTAAATTTTTATTAGACCAAATTCTATTATTGAACCAATATCTATTTGGAATCACCGATCAATAGTTGACTAATTCAACGTCTAACAATAATAATAAAAAAGCTACATAAATCTGCATCATTACCAGTTTGTGTGTATCATCGGTAGAGAAATAATTTTCTTCTCATCAAATTCTGTCCAATAGGACTTCGAGAAATTATTCCACTCGGGAAATGGAATTTTCTCTTCCACCGTAGACTGGATTTTATTAATTGTATTTATTTATGAAATTTGAAACCGTTTTTTTATCTAATTTTAGAAATTATTTTATTCATTTACAAAATGCATTTGTTAGTGATTCATTTGTATAAACGTTATTAATGAGAGATGTAAAAACAATAAATAAATATGAATTGACTCATTCATAATTAAACCGTAATAGTAACAATGTTGAGATTAAAATTAAACGATAATAATAAATAATAATAATAATAATAATAATTACTAATTTATTTATTGCTTCTTGAAGTAATTCAGCGACATTTTCACCTTCGCAATCGGTAGCTGAGAAACCTTTCGTCCAGCGAACTAATTTCGCTTTATTCAACCCAAATTGTGAACAGGGAAAAGAAAACGTGAAACCGAGATTTATCGGCCAATTATCTATCGTATGTATCTTAACGAAATCCTGTAGGGTTTGAGCGATGTAATCGAAAAGCTAAATAGGAATAATTTTTTCAATTGATATTACTTATAAATTTGACATTTATTTACTTCTTTTCCTTTTCCACACATCTTGTCAGCCGGGATCGCATATGTCGTTTCAATAATTTTCGGTTTGCAGTTTTGTTTCAATGAAACCAATAAAACTCTATAGTTGGTGCCACCAAGATCTAAGGCTAGAAATTGGCCCTCTTCTAATCATGGAATGTTAAATAGGATTTATTCTAATAGTTTATTGATTTTCGAACCTTTTCCAGTGGGTAATTTAGTGACATAAGACGGGAACATTTTCACACTGGCTGTATCATGAGTAGCAACCGCGAGACCTTTAATCATACTCTCCTCCAATAAATGCATTACCTGTCTGTAGTCATCGACTTTCAAATCGAATGGTTCCAAAATTTCCACAACCTAAAATTACAGTGATTGCATACAATTTGTCTTTATCTATAACTACTTCTTTAGGCAATCGGTTTGGCATTTTTACTAACAGTGTTTTATTAGCAATGTATTTAAATACAAATAAATTATAAACAAATTAAACTGAAGTAGTAAAACAAATCAAGGTTTTTCAATTAAAATATTATTAATGATTATTAGTAATATGCATTTAAATGCACTGTAAATAATATGATACTTTTTTTCAGTTTTAGCTATAAATTTATAAATATATTCTAGTATTTTATTATAATATTATAAATTTATGAAAATTTTAAATATTTATTGAAAAATATAAATTTTTAACTTCAACAAATAATTATTAACTTTCACTATGTGTCAGTGGTTCCCAACCCCTGTTTTATTCAAAATAATATTAGTAAAAATAGCTTAACTATTAATTAATATTTTTAATGAAATTTAATATTGAGTCAAAAAGATCCTTGAGTCTGTGCATTGAAAATTTCACAACGTCTGCGAATAGGTTTCAATCTGACTCATACATTTTTGATATATTTTGTAAGGAAAGCGAACAAAATTTTAGTTTTTATTTAACTTTTTACTAATTTTATTAAGATTATAGTAAAAACTCCAAAAGGTAATTAAACTTTAATAAAAGAAATAGTTGGTCGGTTAATTTATTTAGCGTTTACTTTTACCCCAATACACACAGTGAAGATTATATTTACTTTCAGATTTTTTATCTCATGTCTTTGACATCCACCAATGATTCTAAAGGTCGTAAGCTTTTAAATAGAAGTTACATAGACGAAATAGAGTTTTGGAAGCAATTAACCACTCTGTTTTAGACAGTCATTTATTCAGCGTTAGCTCTTTATTGATCCTCTTACAGTGATCCCAGCATACGAAATCTTCATAAACATAATATAAATGTTCATACGATCAAAAATGAATTCTATAAGTTAAATTTTAAAAATGCACCAAAACAAATATATATTTTCAACTTGTAAAGACTATTATATTGTAAGAGTTGGAGCACCACTATCTTAGTTAATCAAAATCACCCTTTTAGTCTTAATTATGATTATCTAAAGAATTTAATATTTTTCTAAAATTCATGCTAAAAGTGGAGTTGTAATAATCATAATGACGAAATAATATAAATATCTACAAAAATTTGCGTAAGTCCCAACCCATGTTTCAAAGTGTTAGATTTTCTATAATTTCAAAAGAAAAATAGAGCTTAATCTTTTAGATAGAGGAAGGATTATAAATGTTGGATTTACGAATCCTGTAATTTTATAAAGCATTCAAAATTATTTCAGGAAATGTAATTTTTTTTATTATTTTTTTATATTTATAATCTTAATTTGATAATAATGAACCAGAAAAGTTAATGCAGAACGGCATATGATTTTAGAACGAAGAAAATTTAACGAAATACGAATGTTGTCACTCAACAACAAAAGCTTGTTTATTCATTTAAAATTCTTCTGTGCAACTTTTTAGCATAGGAATCAAATGTATCATTTCTAATGTGCATAAACAATGTCAGTTTTTTATTATGAACACAAAATCTGAATCATCATGATATAAATAAATTTGGGAAGTTGTATTATTTATATAAATAAACAAACGTGCATAATTTGATACTATTTTTTTGTTTATCTACACGAATTGTGTTACAAATTGGGGACTTTGCACACCATAAATATAGAATACATATATATTATACAAATATAGGAATAATAATTAATTATCAAATTATTTTCATGATATCTCGGTTCACTGAATGATGCATTTCACTATTTCAGAAAATATAATTTACTGATAAATTAATTTACATAACTTTTAGTATCATACATTTAAACATAAATTTGTTTTATTCATTTATTTTGATTTCAAATGTGAAGGTCATCCTTTGAGCGCCTTTTATTTAGAATCCCAATAAAGTTCATTTTCACAGTATTTAAAAGTTTTACATTTCACATTAAAACAAAAAAATATTTTCTCTATTGCTAAATTAAAAACAAATAAAATTATTTTCAAATTGTCACTTTTTGTAATTTTTATAAAGTTTAATTTTATATTTTTAATACAATGGAAAATTTCTAATAATGTTGAAGACATTTATTTTTACTCTCCCTCCACCCCGCCCCCTTTCTGGTGAGTGTGGAGATAATGAAATTATTAATATCCAAATAAAATATTTATACAAAAGACAATTTTCTACAGTTTTACTTGGTGTAAAATTAGAAAACATTAAAGATTGAAATAAGATTACAAATTTGATTAGATTAAAATATTAAATAAAAATCTTTACAAAAACTTTGGTCTGATCACAGAACTTTTCAAATGATTGCTTAGAGTCTTTGATTAAATAATTATAGAAAAAATTTAAATAAAATTTTATAATCTAATTTTTTTAAATTTATTTTTTGCATTAATTTATCAGCGGTTCTTGATCTAGGATCCCACGAACTCCTTTTTATATTGGCGAAGTAGTCAGATTACTGAGTTCATTCGTTTGTCTCAAAGAGAAACCAAGGGCGTGGCGGTCATCACTGTCTTCTCTCTTGGGTCTGCTTCTGAGTGACATTCATGTTATTGAAAATGTAGCACCTTTTAAATACCTTAACAATTGCTACATGTATCTAAGGCTATCAGTTATTTATTCATTAGAAGTTTTGATTTATACCGTAATGGTACGGGATATATTACCGAAATACCTTTTTTGCAATTCATAATTTACATATTTAATTGCAAAAATAATAGCTAAATAGATGGACCACCTGGGAGTCTTTTTTTGTAATTTTTCAAGTGCAAATAATTTTCGAAAGTTTAAAGGTCTGAATATAACATATTTTCTTTTGATGATATTTTGAGGGTAAAACCCCTTTACATATTTGGGTCCATTCGATAATTATAATTCATTCATTTTGTGGTCAAATATAATTTTCGAATGAACAAAATATTTATTAAATTATCCACCAATGCAAAACGTTTTTGGTAACAAAATGTTCAGCAAATGAAAATGGTCGACACTTACCAGATATTCTTCCATATTTCTAATTGTTTTCTCGTTGTAATTTTCTTCTATGAGATTTACCTCCTTTTTTTGAGAACATGTGTTCTTGATTTCTTAAAATAGATGTAAACATTTTACTTTCAAAAGCAAACTATAATTTTGACCCAGGAATTTATATAAGCATTCTTAATGAGTTAGTTATTGATTGAATATTAATTGAAGGGGATTTTGATTTAATCAACAGTTCCCCAACGTAATATTGTCTCCCAATAATTATCAAAACTCATACCCATAATTTTAAAATCTTTGTTACTTTTCCTCTCTTCAACAACATTGTTCGGACTAAATAATAACTGAAGTCGCTTCGTTTCGCATGACTGATTTTGATTTGATATTTCTTCGTGCGGAGATTTTTGAAAAATTAAAAATTCAGGAAAAGCATCCATTTAAAAAAATAAGAATATAATATAATCATTTATGTTAATAATATTTTACAAATAATCTCTCTTTTTCAAAATTTCCGAATTCGAACCTAAGAAATCCTAATCAGTCACGCATAACGACGTTACTGAAGTTACAAAATAAATGGAAACAATAGCGTCGAGGATTCCTAAATAACAATTTATAAAGAAATAAATAAAATTACCTGGGAGGAAGATCGCCATGACAAACGGGACGATCTATGGGAACTCAGAAAAGAAAACGAAGTAAAAAGAAATTAAAAATGAGAAAGATAAAGGAAATAAAAGGAATCAAACAGGAAAATAAAAACCAAGGTCAGTACTAATTAATTAGTACAAAAAGGAAAAGGAATTTTGAAATCGGGGAAAAAGGAAAACAACAATATCCTTATCTCGACAGCTTGCCAGTGATAATAGAATTGATGGGAGAAGGCGGTCAAACAAAAAAGGAAAAAGGGAAAATAACTTGACAGGTGTCAGAGATAAAAATGGGACAGTCTGGGAAAGCAGGAGAAAGAAAATGGAAAAACACTTAATTATCTGGAGTGCCACAAGAGAAGCAAACTTTATAAAGGAAAACTGATAGACACGAAAGGAGAACAAATTTAGAGACAAAATTAGAGACAAGAAGTGACGCGAATTCGAGAGACAATTTGAGAGATAAAAGTGTTGGAGAAAATTAGACAACGTCGGACGAAACGTTGTTGGATAAACGATTGTGAATACTGGACTTAATTTCACGTGAGCATTCGCTTCCCATCACAATATCAAACTCTGAAAAACCTTCTTCTCTTTTATTTTCATCTTTTTTTGAAATACCTTCATCCGCGTGATCTGACATATTTTGTTGTACATCTGATTGTCCTACACATCTATGCAAGTAGCTGGTGGCGGAAACATTATGACTTGATTTGAAAAACTTTAACAGTCGACCACTTTCCTTCTCACGTTCTGGAGCTTTGAGAGTTTTACGCTTACGATTTTGAAATCCCGGTGGCTTTTTTCATGACATTTTAAAAGTACTAATGTAGCATTATAAATAATATTTAATTATTTTAATACAACAAAGTAATATTTGCTATTAAACTTACCAGCAAAGAAGTGTTTAATGTTTATTCGTATGAAGGATAACAAAATTAAATTTACTGCACGCAACTTCACTGACTCAATTATTTTTCTAATAATGCACAAAATTACATTTATCAGTAAAACTGTAATTATCAGTAAACTTTCTTATTTTACTGCCGATTGATGGCTACTCTTCATCATTACTTAATCGTAATTCTTTACATAATCATTCATTCCAAAGAATCATCAGTATTGCACCAAGATATCCAACAGAATTTAGAAATTTGCTTTCAAGTCCTCACATGTCACTTCTGAAAATTCGACTCGAAGTTGCTGCAAAACCGGCGTAAATCGCTAGTTGAAAATCGTCAGTGGGAAATCCATCCGGGTCTGCTAACCCAAAAATGACTGAAAATTTAAAAATCCCTAAAATTGCACTTAAAATCGATTTAGCAATTTTAAACAATAATAATTTGTATGGTAAACAGCATAAGCTAAAATGTGAACGTATATGAATTTATTGTTACATTCATAGATTTTATTATTCAATTTTGAAAAAAAAACAGTAAACTGTTGTGTGTTTACTGCGACTGTTTGTATTTCGTTGTGTGCGATAAAAATGGTGATACACAAACAATAACATCGAAAAGTACGTTCTCTGAGAACGGTTCTCGGCAGAATTAAAAATCAAAATTGCACGTGTTTTAGAACGCCGGTCATGCGCTGGAGCGATCTCTAAATCAACATTAAAATTAGATAAACCATCTGCAATGTTCGAAATATTAAATACAATAATTATCTTATTATATTAATACAATGAAATTATTTTATAGTTTTTATACATGTCAACTTTATTTCAATGATTTTCATGAAATTTTTCAAGGTATTTATGTAGGTCATATATACACACATCCTCATAAAATCTTGTGTCTCTCCAGTCTGTATATAGATATTAAATAAATAGATCATATATATCTTTTAAATAAATACGTAGGTCACATACACACACTATATTGTTTTTTAAATATGTAGGTCACATACATACATTCTCATAAAAACCTGTGTACCCTTCAGGACAGTCTATAATATATACAGATATTAAATATATAGATAATATAGATTTTATAATAAATAAGTAGGTCATATACACATATACTATATACAGGGGTGGATTAAGCATGAACTGGGGCCCGGTACAGTCCAGCGTCCATATAAAATGATTGCTAGCAGCTAATGTAAGACTGTAACTTGTAAGGCAGAGTTAAAAAATTAAAAAATTAAATAGAAGTAAATTTAATTTATATAAAGTTAAATGAATTCACACTTCATTAAAATATTTATTATTAGACTATATATTTCAACCTAGAACCTACGCTTGCAAACTTTTCTCATGGCAAAGTTATCAATTATGTTAGTAAAGCTAAGTGAGCTTACAATTTCACTTTTGATGCTCATTAGAGAGAGCAGACTCAGCCTTTGTTGGCCCATGCAACTTCTAACTTCATTTTTATTCTTTTCAACTTTGAAAATGATCTGTCTCCGGTGCAGTTTGATGTCATCAATGAGAGATAGATGCGAAGTGCGATGTGAACATTCGGGAAGAACTGTGTAAAATTTAGCTCATTCAAAAACAGCAACATTTTTAGCTCTGTGCATGTGTTTTGAGGTTCGCATTGTGCTTCTTCCTGTCCTTGACCCTGGTCCTGGGCTGGACAATAACTGTCTTGAAGAGCTCGGAAAATTGAACTAACTCTGGAGAAAAGAAGTCTTCTAAATCGCTTGAAATATTCTTCCATTAACTTGACTGACTGCCCCTCTGATGGCGTCATTGCTGAGCTCAGTTAGGTTTGTAAGAAAGCCAAAGCTCTCATGGATGTCTTTATATACATCTAACCGATGTTGGAGAGCTGAAGAGAGATTGTCAATGATTACCAAAAATACCTCAACGTTGAATTTTTGTCTCGAAGAAAATACTGTTTCAGCTGATGGCCCTTCATCAAACTGACACTTTCTCTTTTGTGATCGTATTGAAGATTGTTTATACTCTTTCTCCACAGACTCCTGCTTTCCTTTTTCTTCGTAAGAATCAAATTCAGAACTCTGTCTTTTAACAAACTCAAGGAGAGATTTCAACAAATAGATGGCTGAATTCAAAGATAGTCCTCGCTCTTGAAGGGACAAATTCGTTTTCTGAAATCTTTCTAAAATTGTGCCCCAAATTTCAAGTAAAATAGCGACTTCCAGTTGTTCAAGTTTTTCCGAAATCCTTCTGCTTCAAGTCGACTGTCACGCGGCTGATTTTCGTCAGTTGCCAATTCTTCCACTGACGCAATATCCTCATTGTATGATTTATTAACAGACCTAACAGCATCATTTATGGCTGACCATCTTGTGTCAGAAAAGGCTTTGTTAACAGGTAACCCTTTTAGGTGTTTTTGATGTACCTGCCAACGGTGAGTAGATGCAATAAGCCAGGTATAAAGATTTTGCAAAAGGCAAAAAAATCTAGCTGCAGCAGGACAACCTTCTGCTGCACTTTTCCCAACCAAATTAAGGGAATGAGCCGTGCACGGCACATAATGAGCAACACTGCACTTCTCACGAAGGATAGCCTGGACTTCCACTTCCCACTCATATTTGCAGCGTTGTCGTATGACTGTCTACGGAAATCTTGAATTTGAATGCCATTTTCTTCCAAATATTTAAGAATAATTCGGGCAATTTCTGATCCAGTGTGGGAATACATTGGTATGAACTTGATGAATCATTCATCAGGGCCAGATTGTGCAACATACCGGATGATCACTGTTAACTGGTCTACATGCATAACATCTGGCATGGAGTCTACAGATAAGTAGAAGTACTTTGCAGATTTTATATCAGCAACAATAACAGACAATACCTTTTGACCCATCAGTTCAATCAACTCTTCACAGATAGTTGAAGAAATATAAGACGTGTGTCCATGTTGGCAAATATGTTCAGCAAGAAATGTGTCTACCATTGTATTTACCATTGCTTGGTGAGCCTAACAGTTCATTTTTGCCACGGAATGCAAGACCACGAATACAAAGAAATTGTATAACGCTTATTATCCTTATAAGTACTTTTTTCCAATATTGAATTTCACTTTCAAATTGCTTGGAAAGATTAGAGTCTATTTGCATGAATGATTGATTTACGACCACTTAGTGCTGCCATTGCATCAAGATGTTGCTTAGAGTTTTCAACACTCGAAAGCATTTCATGAGCATGCTTCCAATCCTTAAAGCCAGTTGTAAGCTTGCCACTGTCTGTGACATCAACTTGCATACAAAACAATAAACACAGCCCCTAGTGTAAACAATGTTAAAGTACAATAACGGCTTTGTCCCTTCTTATCCGAATGTATACATGATTCTTTAAAACCGTCATCCTTATGTTGACAAAATGATGAACCACACTGAATCCAGTGATTACGCATGTTCTCAGAGACTTTTTCTGGCCAAAGATGAATATCATCAATGGCAACATAAATAGATCCACAACAGGCTGTGGAGAAGCAGGCTCATTAGTCATGACTTCAGTGTTCACTGAGTTCTCTTCATAATCTGTTTTTGGCATCGTAGTTGGCTTGCAGAAGAATGTAATTTTATGAGTTTTTTCAGATAACTCCTTTTCTCTTTTTTCTGTTTTAATGAAGCTGCACGCTTTTGTGCGCCACTGGGATATGAACGTTGCATGACTATAAATAATTTCTGATATAAAAACAAATTTTACACAACTATAAATTTTTAATATATATAATATATATATATATATATATATAAGGCTATATAAATAATTTTTTTTTGTAAAAGCATAATATGCCACTCTAATTTAATTTTAAATTTTTGGGGCCCTAAAATTTTGGGGCCCCTGGCTTTTACCCGTTCAGCCCCCCCTTTAATCCGCTACTGACTATATAGTTTCATTGTATTTATTAAAAGCTTGACTATGAATCAGTAAATATTTCAATGTTTTTTTGATATTCACAAATTTTCGGCACTGCCTTTTTCAATTGACTTTGAATAATTATGGTAAATGGATTGGATAAAGATGATACAGTATTTAAAAATTAATAAGGATTTTAAATATATTTTAACAAGTATTGATGTTTTCAGTCACTTTACCAGCCCAATTCCAGTCAAACCAAAATATCCAGATGAAATATCTAAGGTAATTAATAATAATTTATTTGAAGATGAACTTCCAGACAACTTACAAACTGAATTAGGTCTTATAATTATTATCCTTCTTCTTCTTTTTCTCCTTCTTTTTCTTCTTCTTCTTCTTCTTCTTCTTCTTCTTCTTCTTATTCTTATTCTTATTCTTATTCTTATTCTTATTCTTCTTCTTCTTCTTCTTCTTCTTCTTCTTATTATTATTATTATTATTATTATTATTATTATTATTATTATTATTATTATTATTATTATTATTATTATTATTATTATTATTATTACTATTATTATTATAAATTGATGATTTCTTGGTAGCAGCATTTATTATTTAAAACAATAAAATGATAATTTAAGCCTTTTGCTGCAAAGAATGTATTTAATGAAAAAATTTTCGAGTATAAGATAGTCCTTGTCAAGATTGGCAAGGACTATCTTATAGTCAGTAGATGGATATGTCCCTTCCACACCCTGTCTCATCCACACCACTACTCGGAATTTTATAACGGTCATAAATATATATATATATATATAGTCTATATATAGAAAAAATACATAGTTTCAATGGAAAATGAGCTCCAAAGTCTCTAACTTCAACATTAAATGCCATAATTTTACATCATTCATATATTATCAAACATAGAAATCTTATATTATAGAAATAAAATCATATTCTTCAACACACGGTGAGACAATGAACAAAAGCTTTAATAAAATACTTAGAAAAATATTTTTAAAAATATGAAAGTAATTTAAATTGAAGGTCACACCACTTGACATAGAATTTTTTTTGATAATGTACTTTAAAGTGAAGGTCACACAACTTGAATTAGAAAAAATTTTGAAAAATAAAAATGCCTGAATAAATTTGAAAATTTTAAGGTCACAACACTTAGAAATTTTTTATATAAAAATACTTGGAAAAAATTAAACAAATTACTAGAAAAAATCACATGGAATATTTACTTACTTGGAATAGATAATTAGTAATTGTTTCAGCCGATTTCGGTCTCGCGCCTGTGTGCGCGTTGTGGTTAAAATAGTGTTTTGGTGTAGGTGTGCGCACACAGACGCGGAATATGTGCTTTTAAGGTTTTTGCTGTAATTTATTTCGAATTAAGTTCAAATTTATTTTGGAATTTATTGTTCTTTTAAAGAATTTTCCAGAATTTCGATTTGTTTTATTAATATTGGTTTTGTTTTTAAAAATATATATGTTGGAACCTTTTTTGAATATGGAAAATAATATAAAATATCCTGATAAAATATTGATGGCCGAAAAAACGTTGGAAAATTAAAAGAATTAGATTAACGATTAAAACAGCTTCTACCAGAACAAATTCGTATAAAAGGATCTGGTGGAAATTCAGAAAATATAAACGAGCAAGCTATACCAGCTTAGATAAAAATTCATAGAATTTTAATCATAAGGTTATTTAATTCTATTTTTTTGTAAACTTAAAAAGTAATCGCACACCCTACCACGAAAAGCAGCATTTCGGCCTGTCTTGCTCTTTGGGATAAAATATTAGAGGGAAATTAATCTAGGAACGTTAGATAACCCTTGACCTAATCCATCACGCAAAATTCGGGAAACTACCTCCTTCTTTAACCAAAATTAATATACAATTTTGAGAGCAATTAGATCAATCATTTGTTACTTACTCTGAGCACGGTTTGAATAACAGATTTCTTTACTTTATAGAATCAGCGGCATCTTTGGGTGTATTATATATTTTGTGCATGTTAAATATATCTGTGAAAAAACATAAACGTCTTATCTTCGATAAATTCATATAGTTATTTATATTTACACGCACATATATTTATACAGATATCAGTCTGTGTAAAGAAACCTCTTATCCACCAGATCAGAGCCTAACATAACTATTGGTATTTTTTCATTCGTCATTGAGGTCCTCGGCTAACGTCTTCAACTCACTATTTTGCTTTCCTACTTCGTTTTTAAGATTATCATCTGACGGATCTTTTGTAGCACTGGTAAATAACTTAGTGAGTCGTGACTTCTGGAATCATTTATTCACAACTTCTTTCGTCAACTCTTTCTGTTGTTCTTCTCTAGACACTTTTTTCCATTTCTCCTCTCAATCGAAGTACTATATGAAAGGTCGATTCCTCTAGTCCTTGAGTGATCAATTTATAATATTAATGACCCTAATTAACTACTTAATAAATTTAAGTTTTAACCTCTTTAAGAACCCACCATTACATCAAAATTATTCGTAATTTACTTTTTACTCTCCCTCCCATAAATGATTTGTCCATCTCTAATTTATTTAAATTTTGTAAACATCCATCCCAATGATTAATGCGAATATTGCAGCATTTCCTTTTACCACAAAAACTTTCCTCAAAGGTTTCCATTTACAATAATGATTTAAACAAAATTTGAAACAAAAGTTTAGCAGACATTCCGGTATTGGACATTGCAATGGAAATGATAATAAAGATTTTTCCCAATAAACATCAGTGCAAAGGGAATATTTTTTAAAAATTTCCTCAATGTTTATTTAAACAAATTAAATAATTTCATTATTAAGTATCCAAGGCAAAATTAGCGTTCATTACAATTACAAAATCAAAATTATCAAAGACAAAATATTTATTTTTATAACATTTACAGATTTAGAAAATAATTTAAACATTCACACAATTCAATTAAATATTAACACTAATTGTTGTTTTAATTATTAATAAATAATATATTTTTTGTTTAAATTGGTAATTATAATTATAATAGAAATTTATTTACCCATAAACCTGTAATAAAACAATATTAAATATTTACTATAAAATTATTTATATAAAAACAAATTTATTATTACCTCCGAAAACATCAACTTCGCATAAAGTGAGCAAATTGTTGGCCAACTCTATTCTCACAAATTGCCCGATTGTATTGTATGAAATATTATATATTATATTATTCGATGTAATTGTTTTAATTGTTGTCAGAGGCAAATCATTGGAGATAACAGATACGTTTGCCGAAATTATTCTTGAAGCGTATTTATCATTTCTGTTATATATAACAATATAAGTGATCAGGTAATCACCTTCAAGGTTGACCAACCAATAAGCCAGATCATCATTATTAGTATGTGCACAATCATATATATTTTTACCGTTTATGTTATAAATAGCTATTTGGTTATAATCCCCATCATTAGCTCGGTATGATTCTCTCCCAATGCTATAAAGTGAAGATTGGTTGGTAGGTTTGTTACGGGAGAGTAAGATGGAACAATAAGTCTCTTGCAATATCAAATAGATCACCGTAACAAGACATAATAAATTCATATAAAACATTTACAACTAAAACAAAACTATATATCAAAAGTATTTGTAGTCAATTAAACAAATGTTGCAATTATTTATACCAGTTATCCATTTCCCATCGCAGAAATTGCAAATTTAAACAAAATTTCATTCATAAATTATTATTGACATGAAGTGAATAATTGAATACGTGTTTTAATGAATCCCTTCTTGGTAAGGGGAAATTGCATATTGCATTTGGGACAAAACCTTTAAGGAGTTCAGTTGATATTCACATTGTAAGTAATGGGATTCTTTTACTAGTCTTTTATTATTTTATTATCTTTTATTAGTACATTCCCATCATCTGTATCGTTCCGTTTTATAACTTTCAACACGACAACATATTTCCTTCATGCTTTTCATATGCAAATTTCTATTGTTTCATTTGGTTCAACAACACGATGTTTTGGCTTCTCGAATCTTGCAGCACGAGTTGACTGATTTTGATAACATTTGAGCGATTCATTTGCATCATTTTGCCCATCCGATATAAACTCGTCACCATTTGTCACATAAAATGAGTGATTTTCATGGTGATTTTGTTTCCGATACTCCTAATTCCGAAATTTAATAACTTCTATAATCTAAAAAAAATCAATAAATATATATTATAGGAACACACAAACTTACCTGTGTGTAGAAATTCATTGTTTCGAAATTTAGTAAATTTATTATAGGTTTTGTGAAGGTGAGAGAAAAATAATTGAACAAACCAACACAAAACACATAATGAAAAATGCATGCAAAATTCTTATATAGGTTTTTTTGTTCCGAAATAAATAACTGTTAACATATTGTTAACATATTGTTAAAATATAATTATTTTAAAATTATTAAAAAATGCAAGAAAATACTTTTAATTTAGATTCCGACAGCTCTACCTTGAGTTTTAGGGAAAAAGAAGAAAATACAATGTAAGTTTTATTCATTAAATTACAAAACATTAAAATATTTTATAGTATGTGTGAAGGCAGCATTTCAAATATTGAAGGTCCTTCGAGATCTTTTGATTTACAGAAAGAAATTATAAAAAGATTATAAAAATTTAAAAAACTATTTCGTTCATGTACGCCGATTTTTTCCTAAATGTCTTAAAAAAATAAATGTGTTTGGTGATTACTTTATTTATTTATAAATATATAACTTACATTTTAACGAAATAATTCCATATTAATGCATAAAATATCATAAACTTCCTAAAAAACACCTGAAATTTAATTATTAATATAGTATATTATAAATGATGACTAACAGTTATATTTAAGAACTTGAATAATGATCTCATAATTATATAAAATCAAAATTCAAGTCTCAAAATATACTTGAAATTAAAAAAATTACCTGAAAACCATTTTTGTTGCTAATAAATTATTGAATAAATGAAATTAAATAACTTCATTATCACGTAAATGGTGACTCACCTCAACTGGTGTGCACACCAACGTGAATTATAGAAGTTATTAAATTTCGGAATTGGGTGTAGTTTATTTCTCCGTAAATGTTTCCACCAATCAAATTGCGATAAATCACGCATCGAATGAAACGGTCATTTTCCAGTGCGTTTATGAGCCTACCTTCCATCATTGTATTTAGTAGTTTATCACTGCTTGTATATTGCGGTCCTATTTTTCTCCTTGCTGTTTAGTTGTGCTGATTGATTTGTGCTCTTTCACTTGCATACTATCTCGGTTTGCTGGACTCTATTGAACCGAAAGCTTAATGTTATGTGTTAAGACATTGTAACGACGAACAACCTAAAAGCTTATCGTAGTTTTCAATCTTTCTATTTTGATTTTTCTCTTGCACGTAGCATTCTGCAATTACTTGGCTTACTTATTGCAAGCATATCACGAACATTCAATGCTCCTTTCGTTGGTGTCCATATTGGTGTACATTCGTGGTGACATTTTTCTCTCTTGCCGACATATAATTTTGGAGTTTTTATTATTGAATCCACGGTTAAGACCATGTAGTATTAACAGAGTCACTAAATATTCGATTTTGCAACATCGGTTGTTTCTACCTGACTTCTGATGGAATTTATTTTTATAGTCACTTGCAAGATCCTTGTCTGTGTTGTATTCTATCGGATTGTCTAGTATGGTCGTCGAAGCTTGAAGTTGGGTGATGTCTTTCTTATACATTATCGTTCCGTCCAAACAGTAATACTCATTGTTTATCAAAGATAATAATGTATGTTGTTGGGTTCTCAAATTTTAGGAGGAATATTATTTTACTGTCTAAAAGCCTAATTTTCTAATTTTTAGTAAGGATCTGACCCTATCTTAATTCGTTCAATTTGTTTTACTAATAATTGAAGTTAATGTTTAGATTTTTGGCAGGGATCGACCCTTGTTTTAAACTCATTTAATTTCAAACATTAGTAATTAAAGTTTATTTTGAAACATTTTTACATGTATTAGGCCTTATTTATTTAAAATCAATGATGAACTATTTTTTATACTATCGACTTGACTCGTATCTTCATTGTGCTTTGTTATAACTTTAAGTCGATGTTATTTAAATGATCGCTATCCATAGCCCACTGAACATTAGAAAAAGAGGTCTTTGTGTCCTATATCATAAAATAGATCAACTGTGCTTTGAGTGTGAAGTTTAAGTATGTTGTCTTCATGAACTATCAGCCGATTATATTACAGAAATGAAAGGTTATTCACCCATAACGGTCCACTGGATTCTAGTGTGACGAACGCTTGATGTTATGTGTTAAGACTTGAAACTACGAATAAATTAAAATCTCATCGAGGTGCCTGATCTTCCTATATTGATTTTTCTCTTGCTCGTAACATTCTGCGATTACTTGACTTACCTATTGCAAGGACAGGCAGAGGCATACCAAATGTAAACATTGAAGCGTTCAGTGCGTTACCGCATGTCACTAGCCACCGTCCACACAGTCTACAGGAAATTTACAGATGACCGGCGTAGTAAACCTACTCCAAATAAATGTAGTAGCTATCTTATATTAATTTCGTATCTTGTAGTTTTTTGAGGTAGCTCGTGTGCGAAAAAGCAAAATTAAAGGTGTGATTGTCAACCATTAAAAGTGATCTCGTTTCGATTATGAAACAAAAACGAAAATAATCTCTAAGTTTCCAATCATATAATTAATTATAACAAATACATGTACTTACTTTTACAAAATCTCTATCAACTTGAAAGTTTTACAATCTTTGGTTTTCCTAAAAAAATGTTGGCATAAGTTAAATTGTAATTAAAATATGTCGGTATATAAGTCTGATTTTAGTGTGCGAGTATATATCTGTGAATTGATTCATTAAAACATATTTGAATTATTTTAATTCTACCTAATTTTGAATTCTTATTCTTATCAATTTTGATGGCGCTTTTTTTCTAAATTGTGATTAATTTATTTTCTAAATTTTATATTTTATTAACTTTGAATAAATTTAGGTATTGAATACATATGGGTATTTTCTAGAATATTCTATACACTTTAATTATTTTATTATATAATTCTTATTTCTTTTTATTTTTATGTTATTTTATTTTAATTTTTTGATAATTTAATTTTTAAAGTTTTATCTTTTTGTTAATTTCAACTGGCTACTTTGTGGTCAAAGTAGATTTCGCCATTTTATATAATATTCTAACTTTTCTTATTATTTGTATTGTAATTTTTATTATTAATTCATTTTATGATGATATTTTGTGGAAATCTTTCTAATTCCCATTCCAATCTCTTCTTTCCACCATTAATTCAAATTTGTTTACTTATGATATGTGTCTATTTTATGTTTGAGTTGGTTTTCGTTGCATACTTTTTGATTTTATTTCATTTTTACTTTACTTTTGTGTTTTTCATTTCGATGTACTGTGAATTCTTTTAGTTGTGATTACTTGGTTTTTTATGTGTTTTTAGTTTGTATGTATGACTAAAATCAGTTTTATGTGATTGATATTATACCCATAAAAATGTGAGGATAAAAATTAAATGATTCTTGCTTCTTTACTATACTGGACTCTGATATTTGCGTATATCTTCAAATTACCTTTGACTTAAGTGTATTGGCATCTCAAACCTTAAGTTTTCAATCTGTTTATTTAATGCTAACCAGCACGTTTGATAAGGTAAGTTTTTGTAATAAAGGATTCGTATTTTTAATGACCTTTGGATTATATTATCCTTATAAGTCTCTTGCAATATCAAATAGATCACCGTAACAAGATATAATAAATTCATGTAAAACATTTACAACTAAAACATAAAACTTTTCAACAGTATTTGTAGTCAAACAATTCATAAAAATTAAATTTATTTTACTAGTGGCCTACCTCCTATTATGAGACTTCAAAATTTAAACAAGTTTTCATATTTATTTCACCACGGAAATATTATGCAATGCATGAATGTTTTAATATATTGATATTGTTGAAACTAAAACATTTCTTTATTATTTATAATCTTGATTGGGATAGGAAAACAGTAGGTAGTTAGTAGCTTACCGCAGCAATTTTATTTTTGGTTTGGAGTCTGCTTTTATCAACTTTCCATAAAAACATTTTTTATAATCAAAATTCCTCTGTATATTCAATTTAAACGGTATCAAGTAAATTATTCTATCATGTTGTTGAAAGAATCCAAATATATTTTTAACAGGATACATCATATTAAATATTTTGGTGTATAATTTTTTTCTAGCTATATACCCTTTATTTCGTTCATCACCATCTTCAGTATTTGGAATCCAGCCACTCGTTTTTCCTAACTGATTTTTAAAAACAGCACTAGTCATGGCAAATTTTAATAATGAACTTTGTTGGGTTATTGAGTTGGTGATAGAATTAGAACTCTTACTCTGACTCCAAGCGTGTCTTTGACTGCCACACAAATAACAATTAACACTGGAAACTTTATTGAATATCACAAATATTTTCACAATGATACAATTGACTCAACAAGCTGACTATTATACCGTGCTTATTACAACACTATGGTGAGGATTAGCACACTCGTATAACTTTGATTTGTCAAACCTCTCACAACTAAGGAGTGTAATAATTGGTAATTTTAACTGGTTGTTCTCTAATTTTAACTTGGCTTTACTCGTCTAACTTTACTCTATTATTAACTGAATAAACTCTTTGTAGATTCTCTTTTATTTCTGTTTTCTTTTTAGTTTCTCTTCTTCAATTTTATTCAAATATTTCTTCCAAATTGTTGACTCAATGGCTTCTGCAAACTGTTTCCCTAATACAATTCTCCCATGTGTTCTCTCAATTTTCTCCCCTATCTTTTCTTCTGCCTCTTCTGCTGTACCACTTCGTTTTATACATTGTCAATTTGTGGCACTTCAGTATTTCTCCAATTCCACCATTTTTTTCCAACATGATTTTTCAGTTTTTACTGCGACCGAATTATCTTTGATAGCTGTCGCAGTGTTTATTATTTTTTCCTTTTGCGGCTGCGGCTGTTTTGTTTTGTTTCCCTTATTTCTGACAAGCTGTCGAGATAAGAATATTATTGATTATCTGTTTTCCCGATTTCGAAATTCCTTTTCCTTTTTGTACTAATTAATTAGTACTGACCTTGGTTTTTATTTTCATGTTTGATTTCTTTTGTTTCCTTTCTCTTCCTCATTTCTCATTTCTTTTTGCTTTCGTTTTCTTTACTGAGTTCCCATAGATCGTCCCGTTTGTCATGACGATCTTCCCCCAGGCTATTTAATTATTTATTATGTTATTTTCCACTAAGGTATCCTCAACAACTTGTTTTATTAGGATATCTTATATTTTCAACTTCTGTAGATCCTAGACTTATTTTTCAAATAAATCTATTAGATTTAAAAACCAATTATGTTCAAGATGCGCATCATCTTTAGCATCAATACCAGCGATTTCAGCTTTGAAATATATCCATGAATTACAAATATCTTGTGGATTGGATGATTTTTAGATTTGAAACGATAAATTTCCAGGTTGATTTAATGATTCAGCTGATGATGTTGATGGTAAAACTTCTAGAAAATCTTTCTTTTTCAGTGAATGATTAAATTGAATAATCTTATCCAGATTAAAAATTGACATCTTTTTCTTTATGAAAAATTTAGTATTTGAAGGATTTACTATATTTTATTAAATGTAGAATTTATATTGTTTTTTATTAATTAGTTTTTTTTAATAATCTTTTTGAAATTACATTTATATAATTTTCACAATTATTATTTCGATTAAGTGATAATTTAAGCCTTTTGCTGCAAATAATGTATTTAATGAAAATATTTTCGACTATAAGATAGTCCTATCTTAAGGACTATTTTATAGTCGAAACTTATTTCATTAAATACATTATTTGCAGCAAAAGGCTTAAATTATCACTTTATTGTTTTAAATAATAAATGCTGCGATCAAGAAATCATAACTTTATACTATTATTCCGATTATTATAATGTTTAGTAATTCCTGAATATCTTCTGTTATATTCGCATATGTTTCAATATCAGTTTCAATACTATATGAATTTTTTATCTGTTGTTAATACAAATTTTCCCTCTCCAATATTTAATACAGTTCTTTCTTTTTCATAAACATGTACAGTATTAATATAAGGTTCGATTGTCTTACCTCTTACAATATCATGATTTAAATTTTACTGGACGAATTTGTTGGATGACTTCTTGATCGAATTGTGTTTGCTTCGATTTTTGTTCGGGGAATGCTTTACCAGGGACTTGTAGTTTCTTGTAGTTTCTTTGTAATTAAATTTTTATTGCAAATATTTTCAAGAATACTTGGTAATTTGCACTCATTGATATATTTGTTGATATCATAATCCAGTGGTTCTCAATTAATATAAAAGCGCGGAACACCATTCACATGATTTGTTTTACGCGGAACACTGACAAAAAAATACTTGCCCACAATGAAATAACACGCGCAACAATAACAAGCAATAAAAAACACTTTTATATTTGTATGTTTATATATCTGCTTTCTTATTGAATCATCTTATAAAAAAATTAATTGAGGTTTTTGATGATATGTATCTTAAATGCAAATTTAAAGATAAAATGTCATATTTTTCGCGGAACACGGGTTGAGAACCACGGTCATAATCATTTGAATTTCTCACAATTTTATTAATGAATTTTTTTCAATTAAATTATTTTTTCATGTTCTTTTTAATTCTCTTTGTATAATGCAATATAATTATATTTTTTTGATAGATGATTTTCAAAACTATTAAATTCTGTCTTGTTTAAAATATTACTAAATAAATCATAATAAATATAATCTTTATTTCTTTTTCTTAATTAAAAGATGGCAAAATTATAATTAACTAATAAATAATACTTTAAAATATTTAGCAGCGCAAGTTCATTTTGCATATAAATTAAAACAAGACCGCTAGCAATAATATTTTACAGTACGTAACTTTTCCACCAGTTTTCAGTAAATTTCTTTCTTTTTTATTCATCCAGTCCCAACACCATAATTAAACATTCAAGGATCTCTACACATTGTATTGTTTTTAAGAGTATAAATGCTCACATAAATCTATAATATATATATATATATATATATATATATATATTATTGGGAATTTTATCTTGTTCCTGAAATAAACTCACAATATCTTGTTTTAAACCCATGAAAAATTTTTTTTTGCATTTCAGGTTGATCAATAGTTTACCTAAAAATTATTAAATAATGATAGATATAATTCATTTAACAAATGTAACTGAAGTAGATCCGATATATTTATTATTGTTAGAAGAGGTTAAAAATATAATTATACTCCAGTGACTGAACTCCAAAGATTGATGAATTGTAATAAAAACAATGTTCGTAATTCTTTAACACGGATATCGCAAAGAAAAAGCATTTGAAAAGCATTAAGAATTATGCAAGAAAAATCTATTGAATGCAACATTATATATCTTGCTGGAGAATAAAAGTTTGGAATTCAAAGTTTGTTCAATAATAATAACAGCCTAATTCGTTATTTATAGGGATATGTAATCCACTGGGTGAGAAATATCATCAAAAGCTGATGCCAATATCAACTGATTCACTCTTAATCAATAACTTTACTGACATATCGAGTTATCATCAATTCATTGGTCAAAACTGCGTTTATGATTAATTGACGAAAGTGGCAGATAGAGCGACAGAAATTGTGCCTCCATATTACAAAGAAGAGGAGTAAAACATATTGCCAACATTTACATTGGACGACGAATTTGCGAAATATGTTATTTTTAAAAGAATAAAATAGTAGATAAAGAGATTGTTCATGAACTTTTCATCAAATTGTTCATAATCATAATATATTGTTTGGAGATTTTTTGAATGATATATTTAGTACTTTAATGATAAATTCGTGGAATTTAATTTTAATGTTTTACTATCAAATAAGCTTGATCAGTTCAAGAACTACACGATCAGCTGAAATATTTGTTTATATTCATTTAAATATTTATTGTCCTGAAATATCATTATATTATCCACCAAATTGCAAGGGAATATTAAAAATACTGAAGTAAATATTTATAATATCTTTAAATGAAATAAGTTTATAATTACATAATATAATAATCAGAAATATAATTAATCTTCTTTTTATTTACCAATTGGTTAAAATAATTCCGAAAATATAAAAATGAATAGAAAAACAAACACAATTACAGATATTTATTCACTAAATTACATGATTACATCATATTACATTTAACAAATCAATTTATTAAATCATCATAATAATATATCATTCAGAACTATTAAATTATTATTGCAGTATATTAAAACAAAGAAATGCATTTGAATGGAATTTATCAAACCAAAACTCTTATTAGAAATATATATATATATATAATATATATATATATATATATATATATATATATATAATATATATATATATATATATATATATATATATATATATATATATATATATATATATATATATATATATATATATATATACATTAAATATATACATTATATATGAGTATTATTAATAATAATAATATTATTATTATTATTATTATTATTATTATTATTATTATTATTATTATTATTATTATTATTATTATTATTATTATTATTAATATTTTTATTATTATTATAGATTATTTATGACTTTTATTATGACATTTGTTATTTTAATAATTATTTAAACTGTTTATAAAACCTCATGGGCTTCCTAAACTGCTCAGTCCAAAGGAATAATATCTGGTGGCCGTTCATGGGCGGGGAGCTGTACCAATTAAATATATAATTTGATATTCCTTTATAATTAATAAATTTATTTTTATTTTGATTTGCTTCACTCAGCAATTCAGCTTAGATATCAAGAATGCCTTCATCTTAACCATTTTTTAGAAATATAAATTGCATAAAATATAGATTGTCAAAACCGAGAAAATATGTATCGAAAATTCGTGATAAATTAAAACAAATTTTGATTTAAATTGCAAATCAATTGTGAAAATAATTAAAGGAATTGTTTTATATAAATATTTATTACCTAGGATAAACGCTTCTCATAATTCTTGTTTAAGTGTTTGATTATATAACATAGGCAGTCCTAATGAATCCTTCTTTACCTTCTATTGCAATAGCTACTATGGGGAAAGTTTCAAAACCCAAAGTTTACTCAAACGCCTTAAAGGTTTGAACCGTAAATATAGCTTTATCGAGATTATTCCTTTCCATTTCATTTAAATTTTAAATCCCTTTTTTTGTATAAATTGTATAAATTGTATAAATTGTATAAATTGTGTTAATATTAGTGAAATATGATTTCATATTCATATTTATCGTTACCTCCAAAGATGTCGACTTCACATAAACTGAGACTTCTGCCAGAGATCTGTATTTTCACATATTGTCCGACGATACTGCAGGTAATATTGTATATCAAACTGACATCATATATAGATACAATTTTTGAAATTGAGAGGTTACTCGAGATGATATATACGTCTGCTGAAAGGATTTCTGACGACAAAGTATCATTTCTGTTGTATATAATAATGTTTCTTATGAGATATTCAATTTCCAAATTGATCAACCAGTAGGACAGGGACTCCCTTTTGGTACATGTGCAACTGTTCGTATTATCGTTTGTAGGAATTTGATGATAGTTGCCATCATTTGCTAAAAAAGGTTCCCCTCCAACGTTAATCATTGAGGACTGATTCGTAGATTTTAAACGTGACAATAAACTGGAACATTGTGTACTTTGTATCACACTAAGTATTAATATTTCGGATATAAATTGACACATTTGCATGTTGTAACTTTATTATTTTTAAATAAACTTCTGTCTTTTGTGGTTTTATTGACAGTTTTTATAAACAAATAAATAAATTGAAAAAAATGTCTTTATCTCCCTTTTCATGAAAAGTCTGCCACTGCATGATTCTTATTTATGTTTAAACAAAAGATTTTGTTTTAATGAATTCATGATTTTTAATTAATCTCATTCAAAGTAAAATTGTTGTCTATTTAGCTACAATTTCATATTTTCAAAGGTGCCTAATAATCAGATAAACCTTTTGATAAAGAATTTCATATGGGAAAGTTATGTTAGATAAGCAAAAAGGATAACAATAAAGATAATTGTTGAAAACTATTGACAAGCATAAAATTATCTGCTTACTTATTTATTTGACAACATTGGGAAGGATCGGCATACTTGTATAAGTGAGTTGGGTAAGGGTATTATAAAAGTATCATTAGCCCCCAAAACGTCTGTTAGAAAAAGACATAGTTTCACAGAAATATTTATTCACTACAAAAATCTAAACGGAACACACAATCGTTATACTATTTATAGTACATTGAATTGCGTAATCTACAAAAGGGAGAATTATTAGTTTAAGTGATACTGTTGACACAGAAGACAAACATACTTACTTAATTTAGTTATACAAGCATTCCCGCATCATTCAATAGATATCAAGGTCTAGTGACCTGGTTATGTAAGTAATTCTTTGGAAATTATTATATCATCTTACATCCCCCTCCATCTAAAACTTTTGATCCATTCTACATTTCGAATTATTTCTTTGCCTTGCTTATTCTTTAGAACATAGCTTCTGTCATGTCGTTTTCCAGTTATTTCATAAGGCCCTTCATAACGTTCATCCATCTTTCTAGTATTTTCTTTTTTAACCAATACTTGGTCTCCAACTTCAAAATTCCTATAATTTTGTGTAATTAAATTCTTTTCTATGTTTTGTTTATGTTTAATTCCCTCCACGATCTCCCTTCTCCGATTATTAGCATCATTATTTTGTATATCCAAATTCTCTTTTCCATCCATTGTCTACAAATATTCCGCCCAAATATTATTTTAGAGGGCGAAAATCCGGTTGTCTGCTGTATCGTCACATTTAACATAAATTCCACATCTGGCAATATTTCTGCCCAATCTTTATGCCGTTTGTCTTTTAACGTAATTGCAATTGCATCCCTTATAGTTCTAAATTGCCTCTCAACTAAACCGTTTGTACTATGATGATATGGGCTTGAATATATTATTGTAATATGATGCGTTTTCAACACTTCTAAAAGGAATTGAGATTCAAATGTTTTTCCTCTATCGGAGTGAATGATTTTAGGGGCACCAAATTTCAAAATCCAATTTTCTCTTAAAATCTTTGCCGTCGTCTTTTCATCCTGATGAGCAACTGCCGTTTTCCATGAATTGTTTTCTTAAATGGTCCGCAGAAATCAATAAATATCTCTTGGAAAACTTCATCTGTACTCTGTTTAATCAGCGGTTCTTTTGTTCGTCTTGTCCACGTCTTCCGTTTCTGACACTGTTCACAATTTTCAATCACTCTTCTAACTTCATTTTCACTAATTTTCATTTTCATATTTTTCCGTGCATATTCGTAAATTTTTTTTACCCCTGCGTGACATAAGTCTTTATGTATATTAAAAATTACACCTTCATTATTTACTTTTATTTCTTGGTCTATATTTTCTATGGCCAATATTTTAGTTTTATTTTTATCTACCTTGGCGTTTTCATGAACTGTTTGGCACTGACTACATGAAGTACAGTCTTTTCTTGATAGGGCATCTGCGTTAGCATGCAATTCTCCTTTTCTGTATTCTAATTTGATATCTAGCCCACTTAAATAGTTAATCCATGTCTGGAATTGTGCTGTAATTGGCTTTTTTGTATTTATCATAAAGGTTATAGCTTTATGATCGGTTCTTAAAGTAAATCTTTTTCCATATAGATAGTGTTTGAAATGCTGAGTAAAATGATAGATTGCAAGAAATTCCTTTCGCGTAATGCAGTAACCGATTTCGTGCTTATTAATTGTCTTTGATCCATATGCAATAACTTGTTCTTGTCCATTACTACTCAACTGCGAAAGCACTCCCCCAATCGTATCGAAACTAGCATCTGTATCTAAAATAAAGGTTTTTCGTAAATCCGGAAATCCTAGTACTGGGGTAGACGTTAACGCTTTCTTTAGCGTGTTGAAATTTGTTTCACATTCTTCAGTCCATATAAGTTTATCTTTGTTAGACCCACATAACCTTTCTAATGGTCTTGCATACTTGGCGTAATCTTTAACAAATTTTCGATAATAATTTGTTAAGCCTAGAAAGCTTCTTAAACGTTTAATACATTTTGGTTTTTCATATTCTTGCATTGCTTTTATCTTTTCATAATCTGTCTGTAGGAATAATGTAATATTAAACAATTAATGTTGTTTTAATATTATGAAAATGTCGTAAAAATAGAATTTGAAAAACGTTTTGTCTTACAAGCTATCCGGGCAATGGAAATCAACAAGATCATAATTGAAAATGTTGGGAAATTCGATGGCAAAAATACAGATGTGGAAGAATGGTTCGACAAACTCGAAATTATTTTGGAAGCCAAGAATGTGAAAAATGTCATGAATGTAATGCCATTTTACTTGAAGGGCAATCTTATGCAGTTTTCAAACAGTTAAAGAAAAGCAACACGACAATAGATTTTTGTATGCTGAAGAAGGAATTATTGAAAACCTTCGGTATGAGCGAGCAAGAAGCTTTTACGAAACTTTTACAGAAAAAGTTATTAATGGGTGATAACTTGGATGTTCATGTAAATGAATTAAGGTCACTGTTGGAATGTTCAGGTGATCTACTAATCCGATTTTTTGTAAATAGCTTACCAAGTGATTTGTCAAATCAACTAAAGATGTCAACAGCGTCAACAATGAATGAGTTAGTCGCTCAAGCAAAGAAAATCGCAAGTCATCAAATTTATGACAATGAAAAGGTTGCAGTAGTAGTACCAAGATCAGATAGTGGAAGACAAGCCAATCGAAAATGCTATATATGCAATAGTGCTAATCATGTGGTAAGATACTGTCCAGAAAGACGCAATATCAGATGTGCAAAATGCGGTATTATGGGACATATTTCAAGGTTTTGCAAGTCGGGAAAAGATCAAGGGGCTACACACAATGTGGAGTCGGGTGTGGCCCCAAAAATTGTGAATATGTGAGACTCCTAAAGTAAATGGTGATGTAAAAGCATGTTTAGTTGATTCCGGAAGCACTACCACTATAGTAAAAGGAAATCCACGAAAATCTATGACTGCGGTAGCGATGCTTGATGGTTCAATCATATATGCTGAGCGAAGTAAAGTTGATATATGGGTTGGAGATAAGTTATTTAATATTGATTGTTTAATATACCCGAAGATCGATAGTGCTAAATATCTGTGCTCCATTTAGGATATCCATCATCTCTTCAATATTTGGTATTGGAAATCGAGGTCTCTCCGTAATTGCATTT